>PVJD01012670.1:0-38351 GCA_004026545.1 Mormoops blainvillei | reverse complement strand
GGCTGGGGGAAGCAACAGGAGGTGGTGGATATCTGAAGTGTGTGTACTGTCTACCCCCAATCTGACCCCCAAGGCACTTAACCTCCAACCTGAGAAACTTCTATGCTGGCTCAGTCCAACCTATATGTAGTCCACAGGCTGCCAACAGCTTGCCAGTTTGCATCTCACCAGCTGTGGTCTCCAAGTCTTTTTGAGCTTATCTCCCAACATATAGATATTTACTTATAAATGATATACATGTAAAATTCTGCTAATCAATTTTATAATTATGAAACATAAATAAATATGGAAATTAAGATATTAAAAATGAATGTTGATAGGAATTTTAATATTTTCTTCCTGTACCCCAATAGATTATGCAACAACTTTGGAGGCCATAGGTTTAGTGAATCACCCTCTGCCTTATAGCCAGATGACAGAAGGAGGCCAGAAGAAGGTGTTAAGCATGTGTTGGACAGGACAGACACAAGGAGCTTACAATATAGTCGAAGACAGGCAATGATTACATCTACTAATAATCAAGGTAGGGCTAGCTTGTGCTATGCAGAAGTTCAGTGAAGAAAATCAACATGGTGAAATGATGATGAGTGACGGGGTGGAGGTGGGAAGCTAGTTTGGCTAAGTGATCAGGGATGGTCTTTCTGAGCTAAGAACTGAGGACGACAAGGAGTCAGCAGAGGGAACAGAAAGTGCCAAGTCCATGAGGTGAGAAGGATGTTGATGTTTTTGAGAAATGGGAAAAAGGCCAGCATGTCTAGGGTGGAGGAGGTGAGGGTGGATTTTATTTTAAGTGCAAAGGGACATTATTTGAGAGTTTTAAGCAAGGTAGCGACAGGATTTGATTTAAAAATTTAAAAGACCACCATGCCTGCTATGTGGACAATAGATCGGAGGGGGTTCAAGTAGAAATGGCAAAGTCAGGAAGCCATTGCACTGGTCCAGGCAAGGATGATGGACTGAGATCAGGGCCATGGAAACAGCAAGAAGCAGGCAAACATAAGATATATTTAAACTTCATAACAACCCTACCATAATGCCCTTGAAAGGCCACTTTTATCATCCCCATGGTACATATGAGGAAACTGAGGCCAAAGAAAGTCAAATAACTTGTCCAAGATCATACAGCTTGTGAGTGGTAAAAGCAGGAATTCACCCAGGTCTGCCTGACTTCCTTCCCATCCTACTCAGAATTCTAATTATGTTTCCTGCTCCAGGGAATCATTCACCAGGACAATGCAGGGTCTTCCTGTTTCAATCCTGAAAATCACTGGGCATCCTGAACAGTGAAAAGGGCATTGAAGACTATTTGACCTAGCAACCAGCCAAGGGTATAGAAGTGATTAAAACAGCCCATTTGTCCTGTTTTCCTAAACATGCTGAGTTCACCGGAGCTCGAAGTAAGGGAAAAACCATTCTTTCCTTTGGAGGGGGAGTGGACAGAGGGGGCTGGTGAGGGTGTATTTGGAAATAGAAAAATCAAAAGCTGCCAACTTGTGCCTTCAAGGAAAGCCCAGGGGCGCAGGCCAAGACAGGGGAAGTGACTTGCCAAGTCCCTCACAGCCCCCAAAGTTATCCGTGTGAAAAAGAAGGCAGAATTGTTCCTGCCAAAGACATGGAGTCCTTTACAGAGCACTTTGTTAGCAAAGCCTAGCATCCCTGTCACTATGCAAAGCACGTTGGACTGTTGCCATGGCAATAGGCAGCTGGGCGTCTGAATCAGCTCAAGGCCTGCCTCAGCAGAGAGGACCAAGACTGTGGGGGCACCTCCCAGAGGGTGGGGGAGCTGTGTTTTATGTATGTTGTTGAGGAGCCCTGAGCTCCCTTCCAAGTTACCTGGGTCTACGGCCTGTGTCTTCAGGAAATATTTCCTGCTGCCAGATATGCCAAACTCCATAGCCCCTGCGGGGTTGGCATGACCTGACCCCTTTCCCTGGTTCTCCCCGGGTGTGTTTTTTTCCCTTTCTTCTTTGAGTGGCTGGATAATAAGCAATAAATGGAAACACCCAATGGCTGTAAAACAAAATTCCCTTGTGGTACAAGTATAGGAAGAAACCGTAGTCCAGAGAGGAAAAGTGACTTGCTGAAGGTTGTGCAACCTTGGTGGTACCACAGTCAGAGCGTAGCTCCCCGGACTCAAGGTCACACAGCTAAACAGAGCTGGCATTACACTTCAGGCTGTTCCCTGCACTTCACCCCATGGACTCATACTTCCAATGCCAAATGCACTCCCCGCCCCCTGTGTGAATGAGACACACAATTGCAAGTGATTCCAGATGCTGTCCCTAC
This sequence comes from Mormoops blainvillei, assembly GCA_004026545.1. Taxonomy (NCBI): domain Eukaryota; kingdom Metazoa; phylum Chordata; class Mammalia; order Chiroptera; family Mormoopidae; genus Mormoops; species Mormoops blainvillei. Next base: position 36,065 of record PVJD01012670.1, on the reverse strand, counting down.
TCTGCCATTTAATATGTAAGGCAAGAAAGTGTTCTGCAGTAAAGACCAGCAGCCACTGCTATGCCTCCGTGGGCCACAGTTCCTTCATGTCTAAATGAGGATAATGCTAGTTTGGGTTTGCTAGAGGAATGAAATGAGAATGCGTATAAAGTGCATGGATCAAGTTCCGATGCATAGTAAGTGCTCAGTAAATGTTAGCTCCCATTAAGATTATTCCTTTAGGGGCCAGCCCCAATTCTGCCACCTCAGTGGCTCCAGCCCTTATTTGTTGCAATTCGGTTTCATTTCCCAATCATCCGCTAATTACCGGTTGCCAGCAGCCAGAGTTGAATTCCCAGAGTCCACCAGAGGAAGGGGCGGGCATCAAGAAAAGGTGATACTGAGCTAGTCCTTAAAGAAGGAAGCAGAATTTACAATAAAATGAAGGTTGAAGAGAAGATATTCCAGGCAAAGGGGACGTTTTGATCAGGAGCATAAGGTATGAAGATATGTGGTGTTTGGGGAGAAAAAGGAGTGATCTAGTAAAGTCAGATAGAAGGTGATGGAGTTGAGACCAGATCTTGAAGCCTTAAGTGTCATGATAAAAGGTGTGGATTTTACCTTGAAGGTAATAGGGAACCACTGAAGCTTTTAGGAGAGGAAGGGACCTGGAGATTAGCATGGGGGCTGCAATGTTGAAGGCTGATTGGAGAGAGCTGGGAAGAGCAGCCGGGAGCTGTGGAAGGCTGTGGGTGAGAAGTGATGAGGAGCTGCCTTGAAAGGAGCGATGGTATAGAGAGGAAGAGCAGACAGTGGTGGGACATAGGGATAGAACGAGTGCTGCCATTCTCCAAGTTAAGGAGTCCAGGAAGAGAAGCAGGTGCAGGGAGGGGGAAGAGAGACCGTAGCTTGGCCACTTTGTGTGTGGTGCCTCTGGGACAGGTGGTTTAGGCAGTGGAGACATGCAGTGTGGGGCTCAGCAGAGGGGGTTGGAGATAGAAACGGAGCAGTTACCAGTTCTCAGGAGCATGTGAAGCCAGAGTGGATGAGACGGTTCAGGTTGGGTGGAAGAATGGGAAAACGAGGGAGCACTGATGTGTGAGCTTTCCATTATGGCATTTTGGGTCTCTTCATAGCTCTGAAGTGGTCACTTTCCTGATGCACTAACCCAACACTTTAATGAAGCCCCCTGACATGCAGACCAAGGCCCTCGGCAACTCAGCCAACAGAGATGGTTCAGGTTCTCATGCATACTGCCTTGGCAATCCAGGCAGGCAGCTAGCACCCTTGACGTGAGGATTCTCTGGAAGAGGGACTTGATAATCTCAATAGGTCATAAAGAATTAAGGGGCAGGCAGAGGAAGCCTTTAAGTATTGGGAAGCTGTCAGGCCCATGGTGGCAGAAACAAGCTTTCCAAAATTCTGGTTTTCACTTGAAAGTTCAAATTTTATCTTTGGTGACAAACACTGTCAGCTATTTTACTTGAAGCGACAGATTCACTCTATTCATTTTTAAGAAAATGTCTGCCAGGCACCCAAGCCTGAATAACCATAGTCTGTCTGTCAGTCGTGCTTTCAAGTACAAATGAAGTTGCATGCAAAGAGGCCTGCTGCGCTCACCCTCACCCTCAAACAATCGTACAAGTGCCTTTCCATGTGAAAACCACACACTTCCTCACGTAGCACAAGTGCTGGGTGTGTTCTTCCCACTCTGTCACACAGATACGGAAAAGCGCCGAACTCAAGGGTGCAGATGTAATAAAGTGAACAAGTTTTACTGCTTTATCAAAGCCATTCTTCAGTGAGACTGGCTTTTTTAAACCTGTGAGTGTGTGGTGCTGAAGTAGACATTGACCAGTGCTACCAGCTGGTACCATTGCTTTAATTCAAGCTGAGCTGTCAGCAGTGTTGCTCTTGGTGCAAACATCAGCCTGGTGAAACAGGCAAATACTGGCTTAGTATTATCTTGAAAATAGCTCTGTGCGTACCTCTAAAAGGGTCTCGGGAACTCCTGGAGGAAGGGGGTCGGTGGGTCATATTTTGAGAACTGTGAGTTTAGACAAATTCTTGCCCAGGTCCACAGGGGCAAGTTAAAGAAGGTTTATTGCATCATTATTTGTGGTTACAGAGAGTTGGCAAGACCAAGATGTCCCGTCTCAGAGGAATAGAGAAGTAAAATGTGGCAGGTTTGTGCCATGTCAGAAGTGATAAAGTAAATGCACACATAGAAACATGGACAGACCTCAAAAACAAAGTGTTGAAGGGAAAAAGAAATAGAATACGACCTATGAATCAACTCTACTTATGTAAATTAAAAGCACATATATGCATAAAGCACTATATATATTTTTAATTCTCACCCAAGGATACGTTAATTGATTTTTTTGGGGGGGGACATTGATATGAGAGAAAAAGATCAACTGGCTGCCTCCCTTATGCGCCCCAGCTGGGGATTGAACACGTAACCTAGGTATGTACCCTATCCAGGAACTGAACCCACAACCTTTTGGTGTATGGGATGATGCTCCAACCAGCTGAGCCACTTGGCCAGGACGAGACACTATACATTTCTCAGAGACATCTATATATCCAAGAACACATAGAAACCCACTGAGAGAAGATGGAAGTAGGGACTGGAGATGAAAAGGAAAAATAAAATAAGACTAAAATTATTTTAAAGGACCTTGCATGGATAGATAATAGTGTGCAGAGACATATATTCATTGCACCCTTGACTGCAAATAAGAACAGAGTGAATAGAAGAGAGAAGATATTTTACTCTTTCAACAGCCCTGATGGTGAAAGGAATGGGGGATTGCTGGAGAGAAGTCCAGAGAAAGAAGTGGGTAGGATATCTGCTTTTTGCCTTCTGTCTATCTACCTTACCTGCACTAGCTTGGGTTACCACAGGCCTGGTTCTGAAGATTACAGAATAAGGCCGAGAAAGGTAGGGGAGGGCATGGCAGGAACTCCCACTTGCTGTCTCCTGTTTTCTCTGGGAAGTAAGAGATGAAGTCATAGCCTAGAAGTAGGAGGTGTTATGTAGTCAAGGCTTGAAGAGCTGGGGAAGATGTGAAGCAGCTGCCATAGAGACTAGAGACAAGTACAGGTATGTACAGGTCCAGCTGGAGATGAGGGATGTTTAAGATGTATGGGAGGAAAACTGCCTTCATTTTTCATTCATTTATTCAGTCTGTTAGTCAACAAATATTTATTGAGTGTCTATTCTGTGCCAAGAACCTTACAAGGTACTTAGGATACCATAAGGAGTACCCTCATGGACCTGCCAGTTATATGTGTGTGTGGCAGGGGGTGTTAAGTAAACACGCAAAAGCAAATATAATTAAGCCATGATAACTACAAGGAAAGAAGACACAGGGTGCCGAGAGAGTATGTTAGTGAGACTCGATTCAGTCTGGGGGCCTGCTGAACACTTCCATAGTGTCCCACTGTTGAGATGTTCCATAATTTAGTTAGCCAGTCCTTTACTGCAGGGCATTTAGAATTTCTTCCCTTTCTCTCTACATCATAACCAACATTTTGATGTACATCTTTGTACATTCATATTTGGGCACTCATTTGATTTCCTTGGCATGCATTTCTAAAAGTAGAATTGCCAGGTCAAAGGGTATGCACATTCTTAAGGTTTTTGAAACATACTGTCCTGCAGAAAGGTTGTGCTGGTTTACAGTGGAAAAAGTCTGCTTTAAACAAAAGGGTGAATAGTAGTCAGATCTAGGAGATAAAAATTCTTTAAAGATTTTTCTTTTCTAGATTTTCTACATTTAATTTTTCCCCATTTCTCTACCTTTTAACCACTCGTATGTGTATTACTCATTTAAAATATTTTTGAATCACTAATGCATACACATGGCAGAAATACTCAGAGAGTTCAAAAGGGAATTCAGAGAAAAGTGAGTCTGCTGAACCCCTAGTCCAGTTTCTCAGGTATCCTGCAAGAGATGTTCTGTGCATATACAAGAAATTAGATGGTCGGGTCAGATTTTACACATTTTTTGCACTTTCCACTTTTCATTCATCACAAAGAGCCACCTCATTTTAAAGCTTTCCTAGTATTCTGTGTTTATTTAGTTATTTGCACTCTTTTCCCATCACAAACAAGTGTATCATTTAACAACAATACAAATGTAGAAAACGAAGGAAAAAGACCGTCTACCGAGATTACAATATGCCTCTGTTTGTTCAAGTAATATGTTGGGTGATATGAATAAAAAGCTAAGAGATTTTTGTTAGGTTTCAGAAAAAAATCCCAGATTTTTTTAGTCTCAAGGTTTGGAACTCTCATGCTTTTATTAAGCAATTGAGTTGCTTTTTTCTGTGAATCTTATAACTGATCATGTCTCCTGTTCTGTTATCTGCCATGAAAGAATTTGAGACTCATATTTATCAAGAAGGGACTTCCTGACATTCACTTTCTGTGAGGGCCTCTTCGTCAGTTCCCTTTGTTCTCCTCTTGCCTCATCTTTCTCTTGTACATCTAATTTAGGTTCTCTCCAAGTATTGGATGTATCTTCATAAGCTACCTTAAATCCTTTTTGATATAAATCAAGGTATAAATAATTTTTGACCAAAATTGAGTTAAATGCTTGAGTCTCTCTGGGACGCAGTCCTCAAGAGGGACAGGCAAGACATAAACAGAAGGTGTCTCAAGAAAATAACAAAAACGTAATTGGAGGTCAATCGATTTCTAGGCTGCATGCGTCAAAGCTGAGGTCTTCAGCTTCCAAACACGCAAAGCAATTTAGCGCTGGAGTTCCCATGGCAACGGTGCCTGCTCGCCTGAGAAGAGGCAGGAGCCGGGCCTGGCGGTTGCTGGAGAAGCTCTGGCTGCTGGCTCCATGACTTCTTTGGGCCTGAGCGTTGAAATGTTCTGGGACTTCCCATTAATAGGGGACACTGGATTTGGACCTAACTGAAAATGTTGTTGCTGAAAAGAGGTGAGAAGAGGTAGAGTGGAGGCGGGGTGACAGCAAGGTAGCCTTCCAATACTTGCAAGTTAGTTCTCACTTCTTTTCCTCCCTCTCCCACTGCTAAGAAGGAGAGTAGGAAGCCGGAGATAGAAGTCAGTGGGAGGGATCACACTGAGCAGTCGTCTCTCAAAAGGGCTGAAAGAGTGAGTGGGGCAGAGACTGAGAAAGGGTTGACCTCATTAGCATACTTAAAGCCTCAGCCTAATACAGTGTTTTGGCCTGCACTGAAGAAAGTTTGCTTTAGCCAGCTGCATGGGGAGGGGCTGCATGAGGGCTGGAGGAGGGAAGCCCAGAACTACAGGGGGCCAGGTTGGGGTGAATGGCCTCCTCACCAGTAGGGGAGGATATAATACAGATGAGCATTCATCTGATCTGGAAGGGCAGAAGACTTTCTAGGCATAAAAGCCACAAAGGAAAATGTCGTGTTTGGCAGCATCATTTAAAAAATAAAATGTAGGCACATTCCAAAGCACAATAAACCCAAAGTCAAAGACAAAATACAACACAGGGAAATAAAAATATACCTCCAACACAGGGTAGAAAAAGATTTATATCTTTATTATATAAAGAATTTTAAGTAATAAACTCATTATCAATAAGTAAAAAGACAAACATTTTACTTTTATAATAAGGAAGGCCAACTCTGTTTGAGAGGAGACCAGAAGAATATGTAATTCTCTGAAAGGGAAGCTATTAAGAATACCAGAATGTGGATCAGTTCATGCAGTGGCAAAAGTAGCTGAACAAGGACAGAGTTTGAAAATGTCCTGCTTATTGCACCATGGGGATGGGAGTGGGTGTCTCCTAAATCTCACTGCACCCATCTAAAAACAACCAATTTAGAACAACCTATCAAAATGTATTGGAACTTGTCACTGACCTGTGCAAGCACGAGGGCTCTGCTTCCCATACAAAGTAGATAGAGGTGTATGGCAGAGAATGTATTGCAACATATCCAATGCAAGAGGGCTGTGGTGTCTCCCCTGTACCTGGAGCTGACTGGCTCAGAATAAGAGGGTGCTCAGTGATGCCTTGCTGAACAGTTTGTGAGGCTCTCTTGACAATGACCAAGTCCTGAGGTGGAATCCCTGCTCCCAAGTAGCCTGCAAAGGACTCACCTAAGGGAAGAGACCCACTACGTGTTTCCGTAGGTGGCAGAGCTATTCATTTCTCCCACAAACATCGCCAGAGACCTATTTTGTGCCAGACATGAGCTAGAAATAGAGGAAAATACCCCAAATGATGAGGTTATTATAAAGAGTTCCCAGTCTATTGGTGGAGATCATATGCTACTTGTGAAGGAAGAAGCTTTTGAGATGGGTTTTGAAGGTTGGGTAGGAGTTTAGTTGGCAGAAGTGTAGGTAGAGAGGAGATGAGAACTGGAAGTGAAAGCAAAGGCATGTGAGTGGGCATGATGATTTTTCAGGCCCTTTTCAGCTCTGCTGGTCTGTTTATGAACTTCAACTTCGTCCTAAGCAATCATATGTCTGTGAAATCTTAGATTCGATGGGTTGCTTATAGTTTAATATATATAAAAAAAAGTAAGTATTCAGATAAAAAGCTCTTGAACTTTTTAAAGGTACTTCAATTAATGTCACTGGAGGCAGTTCCACATTTTGGGAAATTGTGCCACAGGTAATAAGGAGCCACTGAAGGCTATATCTCCAGAACTGAGAAGATTGGAGGGGGAGAGAATGGAGGCAAGCAAACTGGTCAGGGAGTTATTGTGAGAATCCGGTGAGAGGAAATGGGGCCCTCAATTCAGAAGAAATGGCCCAGAAGCCTGGAATGTGTGAGAGAAGTGTCTAAAGAACAGGTTCCTAATTCCTGGTTTGCTGCACTCAAATCCTAATGAGTCAGAGCTCACATTCAATTCTGGCCATTACGTTCTTCTCAACATGGAGGGGTATTGTTTTCCATTTCCCTTCCCCAATTTGGGACACATTGTTATGGCTGCTTAAACAAGGTGCCAATCCGACTGGGCAGTGGCAGGAAATATTTTTCCACAGGAAAGGCTCACATCGGATCCCTGCTGCCTTTTGCAAGTGGGAATTGAACCTCCTCCTCCTGCAAAGGACACAAGGCCAGACCACAGTCACACTTTCAACAGGTGTTAATAGGAGAGAAAAGTCTCCTTTTCATTAAGCAGCCTGGGGATGGAATGTCTGCAGAAAGGCTGTGGGGAGCACACTGGAGACTCATTCCCAGCTCCTGAGAAGCATGGAGTGAAAGCCCTGAGAGGTGGGTGGCTCAGGAAAGGCTACCACTTCCCTTTCCATTTGCAACCTGGAGGGGGGCCTTCCCTCCTGACACTCAGGAAAAAGGTTGGAAACCACCAGCGCCATCAGTCCAAGTTGGAGAGGCAGGTGAGAGTGCCTTGTGCTCCTGGAGCAATGGGAAAGGGACATAGGGGAAGGTGGACCAGGAGGAGCAGGGATGGGGAGGGCCAGAGGATTCCATCCCCTCTTGCAGCCTCAAGCCCACCTCCCTCAGTTGAAACCCCTAGCCTTGTTTCAGAAATCATGTGGCCTCCCAGGCTACTCCCAGAGCCATTGGCTTGGAGGCCTCCTAGCACCTCTGAGAGCCAACTGAGACATGCTTCTCTACCTTCTACTCTCCAAGCCTTTCAGTACCTGACCTTTCACACCAGCAAGCTTATTCTCATCCCTACTCCGTGCCAGGCACTGGAGACACAAACTGGGAATTGGCATCTAGTCAGTAATGCCTCAGGCCCAAACGGCCAGTTCTCTCAGGGAACAACAGGCATGCATGTCACTCCTTGTCCCATCACACTGGGAGCTCTCAGAAGGCTCAGCCACTGCTCAGTGTCAGCCCAGAGAGGGCATGCCATATATAGTATTTGTTTAATTTATTGAAGGAATTCTAAGTAACACAGGGAAATGAAATCCATGTTGGCCAAACTCACTTTCCAAGCACAACAGTAAAGAGGTTTTATGTCTGATTTTGTTCAAGCTACTGGGATAACAACTGTATCAAGTGCGGTGGAAACCAAGAGGGGGCTTTGCTTGGAGGTATCTGGGAAGGCTTCCAGAGGTGTCACTGAGGCAAGTTTTGAGGAATAAATGAGGTTTTTAAAGGATGGAAATGAACATTGTAGCTAGTTGTAGAGAATGGTAGCATAAGCAAAGGTGTGTGTGGTTGGGTGTACACGTGGAAGAATTTGCTGCAAGGAAGTCCTAAGAGATAATGTGGGAAAGGTTGCGTACGCTCATCCTGTAGAGGGCCTCAAACACCAGCTGGAGGAATAGTCAGGAACATGCTGTGGAGAAAGAAATCATAACTAAGACAGGACTGACAAAGATGTGGGAGAAAGGAGAGAGGAGGGTGAAGTAGGGAATGATCATATGGTATGACATGAGGCCTCTATGAGAACGAAGCGGGAAGACAGAGTATGAAACGTTGATGACGAATTAGGTTGTTTCTTGTTTTATAAATTACTAATGAAACTGTAAATGGGCCCAGCCATCTAAAAGAGCAGTTTTGCAATACCTACACATACCCGTCAGCCCAGCAATTTGACTTGTAGGTACAAACAATTGAAAATTTCTACCTGTGTGTGGGGGATTTGTGGAAGAATGTTCATTGCAGTATGGCTGGTAATGGTAATAAAATAGAAACAACACAAGCTTCTATCAGCAGGGGATTATAGAAGCAAATTTTATTAATCATCTGATAGTATACTATGTAGTAGTTAACATGAACAACCTGCATCTATATGTGTAAATGGAATAGAGACCAAAAATATAATGCTGAGGAAAACTCCCCAAATTTTAGACAGTTATTTCATGTAGAATTCCACTTATGGCAAATGTTCCATGTACAAAACTACTATATACCACTTATGGGCATATAAACATGGCCTGGATACATATCATAGTCATGACAATGAACCTTGGGACTGGGAGAATATCACAGGGGCATTGGTGGCATCTGTAAGGTGTTTTTTTTTTCTGCTAGAAAAAAATCTCAGGCAAACAATGCAAATGTAACATTTGTTCATTTTCAGTAGAGGGCACATGCGCATTTGCTATATTATCCTTTGACTTTTCTTAGAGTTTTCTTAAGTAAAAAAGAAAGGAGGGGAGAAATGAAAGGGGGTCATTACCACATCTAGCAGCTAGAAGCCCACAGGCCTCTACTGAAGGATACCACAGCCAAAATCAGTAAAAATAACAGGAAAAATGACCCCACAGCTCCTAATAAATGCTATATCACAGAGCCTGGGCTCCGTGCCACTCTTGCCCATACCCAGCTTCACTGGCTTTCAGTCAAGAAAACAATAAATGAGTCATGCACGAAAGTGACCGAAGGTGGAGAACAATGATTTGGAGCTTTTGCCAGGCCCGGATGCAAAGGCACTTGGAGAGCGCAATTCACACATATGTTCCCCACATGAGAAACAACTCATCTCTGCAGGGTGGCCGAGAGCCACAGCCAAAGTGTCAGGTCCAGACTTTGCCAGGGACCAGGAGGGGGCCTTCCAGAGGGGAGGGAGAGTAGGAGGGCTTCTAGGGCATCAGACCAGGAGAGCAGGATGGTGAAATGAAATAAAAGGGAATGTAATCTTGCTAGGATTGGAACTGAAGCTCTAGGAGGATTTATTAACGCTTGCTTTGTTCACTGCTGTGTCCCCGGTGCCTACAACAGTGTGTAGCACTTAGTAGATGCTCACTATGTGCTGAGCCAGTGAAAGGGAACAGTGAGTGCCAGGGTGGAAGAGAGGAGCTTTGAGTTCTCCCAGCTCTTCATCATCTTGATTGCTCAAGGGACCAGATTTCCATGTGGCAAAGCAGGCACTCACGGCATTTCTAGGGAATTCATACTGCTGCCAGAGGTAGGAGCTGAGGACTGCAATGGGGATGTCGGAAGAAGAAAGGACAATGCAGGCAGAGAGAAGTGGGGTTTCAGGAAGAAGAATAAGCCAGGATGTTCAGACGGGAAACATCCTGAAAAAATGAATATCCGAACAAGTAGACACAGGTGTGGGGAGGGTGTTTTTGGAAGCAAAGTGGACACCAGAGAGAGTAAGGAAGGAGGAGGGGTCTCATTCCCATTGGGCACTGCTAGCTCCCTAAGGCGCCTTTGCACAATTTGAGAAAGGTGCCTCCTGTTGCTGAATGCACAGACTGGAGAGTTGCCCTGCCTTTGGGAGAATTAGGAAAAATGGTTCCCAGGACATAGGGCTTGACTATTGGAGCTCAGGTTGGATTTCATTCCCCACTCACCTGGGTGCCCTTATGCAGGGCACAATTTGCAGAGCTGTAGGTGGTGGTCCTACATTAACCACCAATCAACATTGTGGACAACCAGGTTCTCCCTAGTCTCCCATCATTGTGCCACTGCCACCTGCTGAGGACACTGCCACCACCCTGTTGCCATCTCTGCTTCGCAGCCCCACCCAGTCCACCTTGCCATGGACCACAGAAGGACCTTCCCAGGCAGGAAGGACAGTTGAGTCAACAACCAAAAATCAGTTCTTGGGTGAATTTTCAATAGTATTCTGTGGACAAGGACCCTGTGTTCTATTATTAGGAACATCTCAACTGTCTCATCAGGGACGTGTGACACGCTTCTCTACACTCCCAACAGAGGTCAAGGAAAGTCCAAGAAGTCAGAGACTAGAAAGAAGCTGTTGCACCCTCTGGTGTTGCCTAAGGGAAATGCTGATGATGTTTCATCTGTCGCTCCGGAGGAGAAATAAAAGGCCCCCCACTGCCAACACCAGGGTGTTATTCAGTCTATCAGCAAAGAGTGAGGATAGAGCATAAGCACTCTTCATGAGACCCTGGTGGGATCACGCTGCCCCTTCTCAAGCAAAAGAATATAGCCTCCTAATTCTGAGAAAGTGGTAGCTATCAGATGGGAAGCATTACTCTGCTCCTCCCATCAATACTTATCTGCATTTACTTTCCATGAGCTCTTTTCTCCCCAAGATGACAGGTCCTTTGTCTTTTCTAGGGGCTCCCCCTGCCCACCCCTACTCTAGATTGTATCCCATCTTATTAACCACCTCTCCTTGAACCCAAGTGTGGGAAAATCAATCTCTTCGCACCTCCACTTGCCCATCTGTATTATGGGGAGAAAATAGTATCCACTTTATGGAGTTATGAGGGCTGAGTGAGTTAATCCACGTAAAGTGCTCAGCTTCATGCCTGCCATATACTAGGTACTCAGTAAATGTTACCTGTTATTATTGTTGTTATTACCATGAGTGTGAAGGGCACGATTAAGGGCAATTAAGTGTTAATGGCGCTGAAACAGTCGGTACAACCAGATCTGGGTTGGATAGCTCAGAAACCAGGGTTTGTTTCAGGATGGAGGTCCTACTAGGAAGGCTTTTGGCTGCTGCCAGGCTGCATCCCAGAACCCTCAGCGTGCATTTTCTGCATAGCAAACTCGGCCACCCTTTCCTCCCGACACTTTCAGCTTCCTATCTTGCTTCCTGTTTGCATCATTTATACTACTCTCCTGATCTGAACTAGAAGCTGGCCTCAGATGCCATGTTGCGTCAAGGTATGAGGCATGCCTTCTCCATGCCCAGCCCAGCACACTGGGCCTCACCATGGTGGGGAGAAATCTCCTAATGATTCCCATCCTAAGACACTTGGGACTCCCTGGGACTCAATTTGGGGAGACAACTATTAAGCTAAAAAACTTGCAGTTGGGATCAGGCTCGATATAGGCAGAGAAGATTTTGGGAGCCAGCAAAAGACCCCAAAGTGGCTCCTGTGTCATTCGCTGGCCATTGCCTATAATTCCACTATTAGAATGCTTCATGCTGTGGCCATAGCCATTGTTCCCAGTGAAAATGCAAAGGCCCTGAGAATGGAAACACAATGAATCAGTCTCCAATGTTGATGGCTTCCATGGAACAGTTTACTAAGCAGTCTCTGCGAAACTGAGAAATACACAGGTGCCAGCCCTCTTCTCCCCATGCTCAGCCTGCCAACACCTACTGTGTGACAGAAACTCAAACGCAGGTAAGGGAAGCACACCGCTGGAGACCCCTTAGGGGAAGCATGAGAACAACTAGGTGCCTGGATATGGTTTCAGGGTGGTGGACAAAAAGGATGATGAAATGAGGTGTGTGTAATGGGGAGGGAACTAAGGGTGCAGCCATATTTCAACTTTACCACCTTCAGGATGAACAATAGCTGTAGAGTATGCACATTACACCGCATTTTGAATTAAATCTGGGGTCTTAACCCCAACTCTGCCACTTACGAGCTGTGTGACTTTGGAGAAGTCACTTAACCTCTCTGAACCTTAATCTTCCCATTTGTTCAACCCTGATGATGATGATACCAAATTGGTGAAGTTGTTTCAGGGATTCAATGAGAAAAGATGCCCAGTATCTGACCCAGAGGAACTCATTTATTTGTGACATCTGAATTTCACTCTGGGCCAGCAATAGGGGCTTGGCCAGCAATGTAATGACACCAAGAAGCAGAAACAAGGGGTAGATGTGACTCCTGAACCCCTTCTCTGCAGAGTCTGTCCTTGAAATGTCCCTAGAAAAGAGAGAGAATAACCCTCAGCCCAGGATTTGGGAGCCAGAATCCAGATGGCATGGCCCATTTATCAATGCCACCAGACTCTCCTAATAAGCTTTCTGTATTTGTAACCACAGGAAGAGGAGGAAATGGGCCAGATTCCTTAGTGATAATGAACACTGCCAGCTCACTTTTATACTGGCAAAGTGCATCGGATCACTCTGATTAGTCCATTCTCACATCAGTCCTCAAGATGCACAGGAGTCATTTTTTCCTTGTTTAAAGACGTGAGAATTGGGAAGCACAAGGTTTCTGCCATTTCCAATTTCTAGTCTGGTCAAATCCTTCTTCTAGAAGATCGGAGTTGCCCTATCACTATTGGAATTTTAGGGATGACTTTTTAGGGTCTAGTGCCATTTGATATTTTTCCAGGAAGATAAGCTGCCTGGTGTTGTCTAAGAGACTCTTGTCTTATACCTATCAGTTGGGGCTGTGGGTCTGCCTAGCCGCAAAGAAACTCCAAACCTTAAAAGGTTAGGAATGCAGGGCCCAGGCAGAGAGGGGAAACGGGCCAATGAAAGCACTTAGCAACATCCAAGGACCAATGGCGGGTGAGCCGCTCTGTTTCCAGGATGCAGCTTTGATTTTCATTGGCCATCAACATGAAACCTGCTCCTTAAACTGGGTGGGGTGGGGGCAGGGGAGGAAGGGTCTGCAGCTCTTTTTTAGATGCTTACACCTGTCCATGAAAGGGGGCTTAAGAAAAGTGAGGTGGCTTCCACTCAGGCTTTTGGCATTAGTGAGTTCTCAGTCACAACAGAAAAACCAGAGCAGTTTCTAGCAGACTTTTGCTTTTACCAGGTCTGCACAAATGCAAATTGTGTGGGCCATTGGCATGTGGTCTGTATATAATATAAAAAGACACACGTGGTCACTCTGGCTGGTGTGGCTCAGATGGTTGGAGTGCCATCCTGTATATCAAAAGGCTGAGGGTTCAATCCCTGGTCTGGGCACATAAGGGAGGCAACAAACTGATGTCTCTCTCTCTCTCTTTACCCCTTCTTCTCTCTCTAAAATCAATAAACATATATGTATTTTTAAAGGCATACATGGTCATCTTAAACCAGGGTGAAGGAAAGGCTATTTATATGTCAGTCCCTGCCTGTCCTAGGCCTGCCTCAGTGCGCAAGGGTGGTCAAAGACCTGCCTGCTCAACCTGGTCTAGCTCTGGAACGGACGTGACTCAAGTGTGACGGGGCACTAGGAGTTCTGTCCTCAGCAAGTAGTGTGAGGAGATACTGCAATTAGTGTGTGCTGCCCTGGGTGCTGCATCTGAGGCTGGCAGTGAGCTGAGCCCCTGAGGCAGACGGGGCCTCCCACCTCCCCCTACCCCTTCACCCCCACCCTGAGGGGCTGGCTTTCCTGACCAGCCATTATGCTTGGGGCTACTCTCCTTGGTCTCTCTACCAGCTCCTCCCCAAAAGGGACTTGACACAGTCCTGAGCCTCACCTGGCTGCTGGGGAGCCAGTTGGCAGGTCTGGCTCCTGCCAGCCCCTCCCTTCCCTCAGTGAGGGAACTCTTCTTAGACCCCATAGCTTTTGTGGGCCTGTGGGCCTGCAGGACTAGATTCCCATCAAACCCTACATACTGCTATTGCACCCTGTTCCCTGCACTCCCCAGAAGGTGCCATCTGTACCAAATTTGCTTAAAGATTTTTCCACACCCTTTACGCATTGAACTCAGACTGCTTCTCGTGCCCTGGCTGGGCTCTTCTTTAATTTCAGCGCCTACTTTGTGCTGGAAATTGGGAAGTTTCCTGAGTCTTAGTTGTCCCTCGCCCATCTATCCGGCAGCAACTTGGACCCTGATGGTCTCACCCCACCTCATATGGAAGCTTCCAGAATGCTCTATGGCCAGGGTTACATCAATTAGGAAGTTTTGTGGGCCACTCTCCTTAGGGAATCTCTAGAGTTCTGTGGGGGCCCAAACCATGCCAAGGGGTGGGTGGGAAGGTGGGGTGGGTGTCCCTGTAAGAGACACTGGTTGTGCTCATGCTGGGGAAGGCTGGAGCTCTTGTTTAGGAAACAGCACCATTCCTTCCATTCAACTAGGGGAAGAGTTCCAAAACTCAGAGGAGACTGAATTCAGTTCACTGTCTTAAATCCTTGTCTCTGGTTGTGTCAGGTGAGACCCAAGCATGTGAAAATCCAAAAAGCAACAATGTCCTCTACTGTTGCCATACTGGTCATGGATGTCTGCCTCCACTCTTCTTTGAACTCCTGATTCGTACTTGCTTCCACCCCTGTGCCAGTAGTCATGCCTTGAGTTCCAGTCTGTGGGGTTTGAGATTGACCTGTGTCCCCTCAGCGCCACTTTTCTCTTCCATGGCCACTGCACTAGCTGTGCCCCTCTGGAACTGGTTCCCCACCACCCTCCCAATGAGCCTGGTAGCTCCTTAAGGACAGGGGCTGGGACTCATTCATCACTGTGTCCCCTTCACCAAACAGGGGGTATATGACATAAAGGAGGGCTTGGTAAGTGTTGGCAGAACAAATACATGCACTCAGCCTCAAGTATAGAACTAAACCGGTTTCCTCACAGCTTCATCAGTTTACTTTGTACCTGAAGAATCTGCACTCCTTTCTAAGAATGATCCTACTTAAAACTTGGATTTCCATTTGCCTGGAGTAGGGGAAGGACAAGGGTTTAGGAACATAGGCTCAAAGTGAGATAGAGAGTAAATATTTGCCAAAGTAACCAATAAATGGCATAGATTAATAATATCATTAATAATATTTGATGCATGATTAATACTGACACACCAAGTTTAACCTGGTTAATTTTGCAAAGACCTCAAGCAGCTTCTTCAGGGTGAAATTATGTATGTAGGTGGCTTATATTTTCTAGGGATTTCATTTTGGGATAATAAACGAAGTGCCAGTGAATTGGCTATATGAAGGGGCATTAGGTCTGTTGGGGTTGAGAACTACTGGAGCAGGGAAACAGCGTGTCATGTTTGCATGTGTACATACCATCTCCCCTAAGTCAACTGTGGGCACACCAGAAGCAGCACTAAGCCCAACTCCCCTCTCTTCCCTGCTCCACCATTCTGCATACCTAGTCTACGCCTGGCACAGAACAGATGCATGAGGGGAGAGGGTGACCACAGAATTCTGAACAGGAGCTATCTGACTTGGATCTATAAATGCCTGAATATCACTCCCACACCTGGTTCATTCATTCGCCCATTCATTTTTTTTCTTCCTTTCTTTGCTGCACTTAAGATATATGGACTTTTAATTTTTTTATTTTTAAATTATTTTTTCTGTTACCGTTTATTCACCCTATACCTTCTTCAAACTCCACCCATCCCTGTCCCCCCACACAATTCATTTTTTCAATAAAGCACCTAGAATGCACCAGGCACACAGTAAGTTTACCCATTCTACCCAGGTCCAAGTCTCCCTGGTCACTCTACAAAGCCTTTGTACCTCACTTTTTGGCTCAGGGACTGTATTCTTGGTTGACACTCTGTTCAGTTTTGATTTTCAGGCTCTTGCTGAGATTCTGCCTCTTAAATCCTCCCTATCAACTCCTCCCATTACTACAAACAAATAGGTATGGTCCAGTTCCTAAACCCCTTCCAGCTCCAAAACACCGCACCCTAGCCTGTCTCTAACATCCCAGGCTGCTACTGGCCTGAAAAGTGGGTTGAGGTAAGGATCAACTCTCAGAGAAAACAGAGCCATGGAGCCCCACTTTCAGGGAGGAAGTAGATGGGCAGCAGAGTAGGGCATGGAGAAACAGCAGGGCCAGAAAGTCAGTTAGTGACAGTCCTCTCCTAGAGTCCTATGTGGGGTGAACTGGAACTGCCAATGTCCTACAGAGGTAGCACAGCAGGCCCACCACTGCATCACCACACAAGCTTGGAACCCTAAGAGAGGAGCTTCAAGCTTTTGTTTCTCACTCTGCCTGATCCTGTGGTTTATACACACTGTAGGTGTTTTCCTGTTGAAATCAGAGGAACTAGGGATTAGAGAGATTGGGAAGGAAGGCTAGAACACTCAGGGGCAGAGCCTGATGGAGTGGCCTCACCCATGATGCCTGCAAGGTCTTTGTTCCCAGGCAAGGCCTCCAAACTCCTCCAGTCTCCTCCCCAAGTCATTCTATCTCCTTACCCAAAAGAAAGTACTTGGGATCTGCAACAGCTGTTTCTCTCAGGGCTGGCAGGCCTTGTAGCAAAGCCAGAACTGAGGGGTGAGGGGAAGAGAGAAGTCAAGCAGTGTCCTTCAGTCCCGCATGGGCAGCCTCTGAGAGAAGTTCTCACCAACCCCTTCTCGCACTCTTTGTTTTTCAACCCATCCCCACCCCTAGCCTGTTGAGAGTTGAGAGCTGTGGGCCAAAATCAGATGAGTAAGTAAAGCCACACACTAAATGTTTCCACCCAGAAAGGAAAAGAGGGAGGTGACATAAAACCTCTCCCCATGTTTTGCTTCTCCAACCTCTTGGACCTTTTCTGTGCCGTGTTCTGTTTGAAAGCCCATCTGGACAGTCAGGTGGATATACTTCTGCATAACCCAGGAGTTGGGCTACTTGCACAGTGGAAGGGCAGGGCACCTGGCCCGGCTGTTTCTTTACTGCTCCCTCTGCAATCCATGTTACCAGAGGCCACAAAGGAGTGGCCAGTAGACATGTTTTGATGGTGCAGCTTACAAATTTGAAATAGTTGTCCATGTTAGAAAGCGACAATATTTTCCATTTAAAAAAATCTAAATTTCTGGCATCTCGAAAAACTGGAAGATGTGCCAGCACGGGGCCAGTCGTTTCATAAAACAATGAGCAGCCGAGCTTAGAAACAGCTGTCCCCTTAGACAGGGCACAGGCTGTTCAGTTTCCATAGTCACCATGCCTTCCTATGGTGCTCCAAGTGAGACAGGCCAGGAAGGCAGGACATGTGGAACAGGGAAACTGAGGCAGATAGTTAAACGGCCAAGCAGTTTATAGCCATCTAATGAATTGCAAAATCCTATCTTCCCTAACCAAGGACACTTAGAGTAAATGGTTTATACTTCTCTTCTCCAACCACAGGGTAAATATCTTGGCCTGGGTGATAGATAACAAAAATCCAATTAGTGCCATTTGCACCAACCACACCCAAAGACAGATGAAGTTGTGGAAATAAATTTCATTTTGGCTAATCAGCATAAAGTTCATGAATATTCTATTGAAATTCTCCCTTAAGACCTCCCTTAAATTCCCAGTCTTAAAAACCCTCAAGATGGCACTGGCTGGTGTGGCTCAATGGATTGGGTGCTGGTCTGTCAACCAAAGGGTTGCTGGTTTGATCCCCAGTCTAGGGTACATGCCTGGGTTGTGGGCCAGGTCCCCAGTAGGGGATGTGAGAGGCAACCACTCATTGATGTTTCTCTCCCTCTCTCCCTCCCTTCTCCTCTCCCTAAAAGTAAATAAATAAAATCTTTTTAAAAAACCCTCAAGATGAAGGATGCAGCACACTCTCCCTCACAAGAGCACACCTACACCTTTCCTTTTTCCCTCTTCTTACCCCCACCCCACGTGCATTACCTTTTCCTTTCTCTTTCCTAAGCTCCATGGGCTCTTCTTCTGCCTCTGTACTTTGTTTCCTGAGCCTACACGGCCCAGCTGGCTCACTTCTAATACCTCTGTAAGTTTTGAAATAAACTTTCTCTTATATTTTGAGTACTTGGCTCTGAATTCTTTCTCTGCCAAACTCAAGAATGGAGGTCCAACTTCTCTGGTAACAACTGGTGTGTTTCACCACCAACATTGCCTGGTAACACAGGTATGGAGAGCCACTTCTCATGTTTGTGTTAGTATTTGTATGTACATGACCTGCTTCACTCACTTATAAGAACCTCCTGAGCCCTCTCAGGATTACATTAGAGATCCCTGACTTACATCCAGCTACCTATTTCCAAAACACACCTCCATGTTTGTCTTTATTCTACCCTCTATGTGCAAGGTCACCTCACAGCCACCCTAGAAAATGTCTACCCATTCTTCAAAACAGAAATGCACACTGACTGGTGTGGTTCAGTGGATTGAATACTGACAGGCAAACCGAAAGGTTGCCAGTTTGATTTCTGGTCAGAGCACATGCCTGGGTTTCAGGTCAGGTCCCCAGTTGGGGGTGTATGAGAGGCAACAAATCAATGTTTCTCTCCCTCTCTTTCTCCCTCACTTCCCTTCTCCCTGAAAATAAGTAAATAAAATATTTTTTTAAAAAGACCCAAATACAGCCTCATATTCCCTGTGAAGCTTTCCCTAACTGATGCAAACAGAGTTGGGTAGTTCCTACCCTGGATTCTCAAGGAATCTAGTCTATGCTCCATCATTACCATTTACTCATTGGATAATAATTATGTTTTTATATGCCTGTGTCTGCTGCTAAGCTGTGTGTTCCTCAAGGGCAGGGAGTGGGTTTTCCTAATCTTTGAATTGCTAGGTCCTAGGGTAGGACCTGGTACACAGGACACACTCCATGCTTGAATAAATGATGGAACAACTGACTAAGGTGACGGAAAGGGAGTTATAAAGTGCTCACCCAATATAGACAGTGACTGTCCCTTGATGGGGACCAGAGACAAAATAGGTGGTATCAGAGCTATTTTAGTTTCCCTGAACTCAATCTTATTCAGCACCAAGTGCTTGAAGCAGAGCCTCTCACAATCTAGGGGCTCATAGACTAAAATAATGGAGCCCATCTAACCAAGGAGAGAGACGTTTGAACTTCAGTTTATAGTTGGAGTGCTCCAGTGGCCACTTCATATCACTCTGGTTTAGAATTCTGCTGCCAGCACATCCGACCTCTGGGACCCTGAGTAAGTGACTTAACCACTCTGGGGTTCAATGTCCAAACCAGAAAATGAAATGACAATAATACTTCATTACAGAGTTAGGTGTAAGGAGTAAACAAGGTCAAGTGACATGTTGCAGGCAGTTAAGTGTTAGGGCCCTTTGTTGGTCTGTGTTAGTAAGAGAGAATGTGTGAGTGAGAGTGAGTGGGTACGTTAAATGACATGGGAACTGCATACATATGATCTCTATTTCTATCCAGCTCTGACTCCTTAAGAATCTTCTCAAGAGAAGATTAAGGCACATGCCCTAAAAGGAGGAATCCTGTTACAGGATGATCAACAAAAACTCCAAAGAAAGAGCTAAGTCCAATTTTTCCATCAAAGGCTGCTCACAAGCACAGTGGATCTCTGCCTCACCCCAATACCCATCCCACAGTGCCCACAATGTTCACAGGTATAAGTGCTGCATTTGCTTAACCCTGTTGGCTGCAGTCCCCTCATCTCTATAACAGAAATGTAACTGCTTGGAAGGGTGGGTGAGACCATTAATGAGACAGGGTGTCTAAAAGCACTTAACTTGGCTTTAGTGTAGAGAGCAGATGCTCAATAACTATTAAGCCCTTTCCCTTCCTGGGGTCACAGGATTGTAGGCTAAGAATGGCAGTGTGTATACTGAAGAGGTGGACGTGAAAGCTGCAGGGACAAGAGAAATTCTAATAGGGCTGCAATGAGGTGAGACCAAGGAATTGAGAATGGGGAGAGGAAGGCACATATGGGTGTCCTAAATGTGTGCAGAGTCTCTGACTGAGTCCTGAATACCCGCAACTCCATACAGGGCCCTGCCGCCCTGATGCTACCAACTCCCAACTAACCAAAAAGGACCAGATTGTGGTTAAAAGATCTTTCTGAGATTTTCCACAGACACTACATGGGGATTGCTGACTGGAAGTTTACTTGCCACTGAACTTGACTGAACTCGAAGTTAGATACTTTTTTGAATGATTCAAAAGGCTTTTCAAGTGGTATTGTTTGTAAAAAGAGAAAAATGAGAAGAGATCTAAATGACTAACAACTGGAGAATGGGTAAATATATTGTAGTTCAGCCATTATATGGAATAGTATATACAGCAATAAAAATAAATTATAACTCGTGTAGTAGCATGGATAAATCTCAAAAGCATAATGTTAAAAAAGAAAATTACAGAAGAATATGTTTGCACAGTATGATGCCATTTACACACAGTCTGTCCGGAAAAAGTCCAATCATTGTTAATATAATGAGAATGGTTTGCACGACATCGACATAACCTGGCAGCCAAGGAGAGTGGACTGGAATGCGCATGCATGAACAATGATGACTTCACTGTATTAGCCAGTGGGGGTGGTAGACATTGTTGAGTGAGCACGTGTACTGTGTGGCCATTGCATTCAAAATGACTCAATGAGTAGACCAAGGAATCTGCATCAAATTTTGCATGAGGCTTGAACATTCCTCCACAGAAACTCTTCGGACAATTCAGAAGGCCACAGCTATGGGCAACTGGTGACTGGTAACTTCATCACAACGACAGGCCCACTCATGCATCATGTCTCGTGCATATTTTTTTGGCAAAACATCAAATCACCCAGGTGACTCAGTTCCCCTACAGCCCAGATTTGGTGTCCTGTGACTTCTGGCTTTTCCCAAAACTAAAATCACTTTTGAAAGGAAAGAGATTTCAGACCATTGATGAGATTCAGGAAAATACAACAGGGCAGGTAATGGTGAATGGGAGAACTATGTGACGTCCCAAGGTGCCTACTTTGAAGGGGAATGAGGTATCACTGTCCTATGTACAATGTTTCTTGTATCTTGTATCTTCTTCAATAAATGCCTCTATTTTTCATAGTACATGGCTGGATACTTTCTGGACAGACTTCATATGAAGTTTAAAAACATGCAAAATAATATGTATTGTTTATGGATTCATGCATATGTAGTAAAGCATAAACACATGCATGGGAATTAGAAACAGCCAATTTGGGGTACTGCTTTCTTCTTTGCCAGAATGGGGTGGGGCTCATAGCTAAATCTGCAATGAACTGTTTCTTAGAAAAGATCTGAAGCAAATGTGGCAAAATGTTAAGATTTGACATTTTTCTCTATACTTCACTGTATGTTTGAGCTTATAATTTTGAAAATGTGGGGCAAAAAGATGTTTTGGGTTGCCCCTGCCTTGTCCTTTTACACACAGACCTTTGTTGAGGGCCTGCTTCAGCAGGTATGGGGGCGGGGGTTTATCACAGGTCTATCACAGACCATAGATCACTTAAACCTTCACATAATCCTGGAAAGGAAGTGCCACTCTTACCTCATTTTATAGAGGAGGCAGTTGAGTCTCTGGCAGGTGAAGTGATGTGTGCAAGGACAAGGCATGTGATTAGGTTCCGGGCTCCTGAACCCCC
The DNA here is from genome assembly GCA_004026545.1 of Mormoops blainvillei. NCBI lineage: Eukaryota > Metazoa > Chordata > Mammalia > Chiroptera > Mormoopidae > Mormoops > Mormoops blainvillei. The sequence continues at coordinate 14,299 of PVJD01012670.1, read as the reverse complement.
TTCTCATAACATGCTTTTGGAAATGTGAGTCCTATGCTGCCAAAGCAAACCGGGGTTCTTTGAGCTTTCAGGTGATTGGGATTGTGTGTTAAAGGGCATTGATCAGCATTTCTCAATCCTCATCCTAATAGCAGAAGGCAACCCGGATCTGGCATCTCCCAGACCTCCGCCCAATGACAGAAGTTGGCCTAGGTAGGTCTTTTCTCCTCTGGTAGCACTAGCAGAGGTTGAGTGGGAGCCCTGTTAGCACCATGCTCCCCAGAGAGTTGACTGGGTGAGGCACTCTCTGCTTTGTAGATTGGTATCTCTCACTGCTTACTGAGAAGCTCAGTGAGAGGCTTGGAGAAGCACTTTTTACCACTACTAGGGCCACTAGTAAGGATCGAGTGGGAACCTCACAGGTATCTGGCCTCAGGAGGAGTTTTCCTTCATAGGCATGGTGTCTCCCACCCCTACCTAACAGTATCAATCCTGAGGAAGTACATTCTGCTCCTGTGGGAAGCACCAGTAGAGTGAACAAAGCGGATCAAAATAGCACTGCGAGGACTCTGAACACTAAATTGTAATTGGAACCACAGCTCTCAGAAGTAGGCCACGACCTAACTGTTTAACCTAAACAGAATGGCTGCCTGCTAAAATATAGGACTGAAATAAGATACAGAGTCTCCTAACATAATATCCAAAATGTCCAGGACACACTGAAAAAACCATTCATTATACCAAGAACCAGGAAAATCACAATATGAATAAGAAAAGGCAACACATGCCAACACCAAGATGAATCAGATGTTGGCATTATTGAGCAAGATTTTTAAAGCAGTCATCATAAAATGCTTCAACAAATGCTCTTGAAAAATTTTTAAAAATAGAAAATCTCAACCAAAACAATAGAAGATATTTAAAAAGCCCAATGGAAATTATAGAACTGAAAAGTACAATAACAAAAACTCACTGGATAGGCTCAATGGAATAAATAATATGACAGAGGAAAGGATCCCTGAACTTGAAGATAAAACAATAGAAAGTATACAATCTGAACAGCAGAAAGAAAAAAAGACTGAAAAAACATTAACAGAGTTAACTCTGTGGGACAATAGCAAAAAAAAAAAAAAAAATCTAAGATTTTTATCATCAGAACTTCCAGAAGGAAAAGAGAAATAAAGTGAGGCTGGAAATAAAGAATAAAGACATCCCAAATTTGGTGAAAGACATAAACCTACATATTCAAGAAGGCGAGCAAACCGAAATAGGATACCCCCCCCCAATTTACACCAATACATGTCATAAATAAACTTCTGAAAACTAAAGACAAAGAAAAAAATCTTGAAAGCAGACAGAGAAAAATAATCCATTACCCATAGTGGATAAATAATTCAACTGAGAGAAGAAACCCATGGAATTCATTAAAAAGTAGCACATTTTTCAAGTGTGGAAAGAAGAGAGCCGTAAACCTAGAATACTATATCCGATGAAAATATTCTTCAGGAATGAAGGGGAAATCAAAACAATATCACAGGGAGGAAAACTAACAGAAGTTGTCATTAGGAGACCTACCCTGAAAGAATAGCTAAAGGAAGTGCTTAAACATAAAGGAAATGATTTAAAAAGGAACTTTGAAACATCAGGAAGGAAGTAAATGATAAGCAAAAATATGGGTAAATACAATAGAATTTTCTCCTCTTGAAGTTTCTAAATTAAATTTTATGGCTAAAGCAAAAATTACAATGCTGTCTAAAGTGGTTCTAAATGTATGTAGAGGAAACAGTTAAGACAATTTAAAATGAAGAGAAGCTAGAAGGACATAAATTAAAAATGAACACAGGCCAGAAGGACATAAAGAGAGGTAAGACATCTACACTTCACTCGAACTGGTAAAAAGACAACACCAGCCACTGTGATTATACTTGTGGGTGTGTACACATACATACACTACAGCAAAGCTATACAAAGAGATACACTCAAAGACACTAGATACATCAGAATGTAATTCTAAAATGTGTTCAAGTAACCCACATGAAAATAGGAAAAGAAAAACAGAAAACAAAAGATAAAGGAGTAGACTTAAGCCCTAAAATAGCAATAATTACATTATATGTAAATGGTCTATATACCAAAACTGAAAGACAGACATTAGCAGAGTGGACTAAAAAGTCATGACCCAACTATATGTTGTCCATAAGAAATTTGCTTCAATCATAACAATATAGGTAAGTTGAAAGTAAGAACATGGAAAATATATGTCATGCAAACATTAATTTTAAAAAGCAGGCAAGACTATATTGACATAAGATAAAGTAGACTTCAGAGCAGAGAAAATTACTAGGGCAAAAAAGAGACATTACATAATGATAAAAGGCTCAAATCACCAGGGAGACACAGCAATCCCAAATGAGGATGCATCAAACAAGAGAGCTGCAAAATACAAGAAAAAGCTAATAGAGCTGAAAGGTGAAATAGATGAATCCACCATTATAGCTGGGTACTTAAATACTCCACTTCCAATAACTGATTGGAAGACTTACTAGACTTACTAGACAGAAAATCAGAAGAATTCAGCAATACAATCAATCCATATGATCTAATTACATACGCAGAACACTCCTACCAATAAGAGTAGAATACACATTTTTTAAGCATCTATGGATCATTCACTAAGGTAAACCTTATCTTAGACTATAAAAAACCTCAATAAGTTAAAAATATTTGAAATCATATTGAGTATATTCTCTGATGTAATGTAATCTAACTACGAATAAGTAGGAAAAAAAACCCAGGAAAATCTCCAAACACTTGGAAATTAAACAATGCACTTCTAAACAATCCACAGCTGAAGAGGAAGTCTTGAAGGAAATTTAAAAATATACAATCCACAGATTCAACACAATCCCTATCAAAATACCAGTGGCTTTTTTTTTTACAAAACTAGAACAAATAATCCAAAAACTTATATGAAACTACAAAAGACCCCCATATAGCTGCAGCAATCTTGAGAAAGAACAAAGTTGGAGGTATCATGCAACCTGATATCAAACTACAGTACTAAGCTATAGTAATCAAAACAGCATGGTATGGAACATAGATCATTGGAAGAGGCACATAGACACATAGATCAATGGAACAGAACAGAAACCCCAGAAATAAACCCACGCTTATATGGTCAATTAACCTATCACAATGGAGGCAAGAACAAACTATGGGGTAAAGACAGTCTATTCAATAAATGATGTTGTGAAAACTGAACAGATACATGCAAAAATAAAACTATACCACCCTTTACACCATATACAAGAATAAACTAAAAATGGATCAAAGACTTAAATGTATGATTTGAAACCATAAAACTCTTAGAGAAAAACATAGGCAGTAAACTTTCTGACATTTCTCTTAGCAATATTTTTTTCTGAAATATCACCTCAAGCAAGGGAAGCAAAAGAAAAAAAAAAAAACAAATAGGACTATATCAAAGTAAAAGAATTTTGTACAACAAAGGAAACCATCAATAAACAAAAAAGATAGTCTACTGAATGGAAGAAGATATTTGCCAATAATACATTCAACAAGGTGAATATACAAAATTCATAGAGAACTCATACAACCCGACACCAAAAAAAACAAACAATCCAATATAAAAATGGGCAGGGGACCTGAATAGATACTTCTCCAAACAAGACATACAGATGGTCAACAGATATGTTAAAAGATGCTCAACATCACTAATCATCAGAAAAATGCAAACTAAAACCACAATGAGATCACCTCACACCTGTCAGAATGGCTAGCATCAATAAATCAACAAACAGCAAATGCTGGCAAAGATGTGGACAAAGGGGAATCCTTATGCAGTGTTGATGGGAATGCAAATTGGTGGAGCCTCTGTGGAAAAATAGTATGGAGGTTCCTCAAAAAATTAAAAATGGAACTGCCTTGTGGCTCAGCAATTCTTCTTCTGGGTACATATCTGAAGAATCCAAAACACTAATTTGAAAAGATATATGCACCTCTATGTTCACTGCAGTATTATTTACAATAGCCAAGATATGGAAGCATCCCAAATGCCCATCAATAGACAAGTTGATAAAGAAGATGTGGTACATATATACAATGAAATATTGCTTGGTCATAGAAAAATAAAACCATGTCATTTGCAACAGTATGGATGGATCTAGAGGGTATTATGCTAATCGAATAAGTCAGTCAGAGAAAGACAAATACCATATGATTCCACTTATATATGGAATCTGAAGAGCAAAATAAATGAACAAATAAAAGAAAAACAGACTCATAGATGTAGAGAACAAACAGATGGTTGCCAGAGGGGAAGGGGTTGGGGGGATGAGTGAAAAAGGCAAAGGGATTAAGAAGTACAAATTGGTAGTTACAAAATAATCATGGGGCTGTAAAGTTCAGCATAAAAGATAGTCAATAATATTGTAATAACTATGTATGATGCCAGGTGAGTAACTGAATTATTGGGGAATCGATTTGTAAATGATATAATATTGTTGTCTAACCACTATGCTGTACAACCAAAACTAATAAAAAGTAATATTGAATGTCAACAGTAATTGAAAAAAATTTTTAAATTACGTTGAACTGAACAAAAATTAAAATGCAATATATCAAAATTTGTGGAATGCAGCTAAAGCAGTTACTAGAAGGAAATTTGTGGTGGTAAATGTTTACATTAGAAAAGGGCAAAAGGCCTCAGGGTGATAATATAAGTTCCTACCCCAAGAAAGTAAAAGAGAAAAATAAACCCAAAGCAAGAAAAATGAAGGAAATAATAAAGGTAAGAGCAGAAATCAATGAAATTGAAAATGTGAAAGCTATCAAACAAAACCCATGGAACAGAAAGCCTGTTCTTTAAAAAATTAAGAAAACCTATAAACCTCCAGCAAAACTAACAAAAGTCAAAAAGAGAAAAGACACAAATCACAAATATGATGGATGAAACTGGAATATCAGTACAGATCCTGAAACCACTATAAGGATAATAACAAAATATTATTAAAAAAACAAACTTTGCACTCATAGATTCAACAAATTAGAAGAAATGGACCTCAAAACCACAAACTCCCAAACCTCAGTCACGAAATAGATCATCCGACTAGTCCTATAATGATTTAGAAAATTGAATTCAAAATTTTAAAAGTTTCCAAAAAAGAATGTCTCCACTGCCAGACGGTTTCACTGCAGAATTCTTCCAAACATTGAAAGAAAAATTAACGCCAATTTTTACACAATCTCTTATAGAAAACAGAAAAGTAAGGAACACTCCCCGAATTCATTTATGAAGTCAGCCTTATACTAATAACAAACTAGACAAAGACAATACAAAAATAAAGCTTACTGAAAATGCTTAACAAAATATTAGCAAACAGATTCCAGCAATATATAAAAGGAATTAAACACCATGACCAAGTGGTTATTTTATACCAGTGAGGGTTTATTCCAGGAATTCAAGGCTTGTTCAGTATTTGGGAAATCACTATAATCCACCAAATCAACAGGCTAAAGCAGAAGAATTATATGATCAGATCAACTGATGCAGCAAAATCATTTGGCAAAATGCAATACTCATTCATGATAAAAACTCTCAGAGCACTAGGAAGAGATTGAGCAAAAAAGAAAAAAGAGAAAGAACTCATTGACACAGACAACAGTATGTTGATTTCAGGGGGATGAGGGTGCGTGGAGGTAGAAGAGGGTATAGGGTGGATAAATAGTAGTGGAAAAAATACAATAAAAATAATCATATAAACCACACCAGGAAGAGAGAAGGAACTCCCTCAATTTATTAAAAATCACCCACAAAAAGGAATTTGCAACTAACTTTAAACTTATGGGTGAAAGACTGACTGTTTTTCCCTGGCCATCAGGAACAGGGCAAAGATGTCTATTCTTACAACTCTTATTGAACATAGTATTGGAAGTTTTAGCCATTGCAATAAAGCAAGAAAAAGAAATAAAAGGCATACAAATTGGAAAGGAAGAAACAACATTGTTCTTATGTGCAAATGACATAATTGTCTATATGGAAAATCCTAAGGAATCTAGACAAAGCTCTTAGAACTAATAAAAGTGTTCAGCAAGGTCGCACTATACAAAATCAACACAGAAAAGCCAATTGCATTTCTGCATGCTACATTTACTATGTGGGAACCAAATTAAAACCACATAATGCCTTTACAATTGTTCCAAAGAAAATGAAATACTTATGTGTTAAATTTGTACAGGATCTTTATGCTAAAAATTACTTAAATGCTCAGGAGAAAAATCAAAGAAGACTTAAATTAATGGAGAGACATACTATGTTCATGGATTGGAAGACTCATCATAATAAAGATGTCAATTCTTCCCAAACTGATTTATAGGTTTAATGCAATTCCTATCAAAATTCCACAAGGGTTTTTTTTTTTTTTTTTTTGTAGATGTAGACAACTTTACTCTAAAATTTATGTGGGAAAGCACTAGGCCCTAGAATAGCTAAAAATATGTGGAAAAAGAAGAGTGAAGTGGAAGAAACCACCCTACTCAGTGGTAAGGCCTACTATAGGGCTACATTAATCAAGACTGCATGGTATTGGTGGAGGAATAGATATACAGACTGATGGAACAGAATAGAGAACCCAGAAACAGACACACAAAATATACCCAACTGATTTTTGGTAAGGTGCAAAAACAGTTCAGTGGAGGAAGGAGTCTTTTCAACAAAGGTACTGAAGGGATTGACATCCACAGGCAAAGAAGGAGGAGGATGGGAAGGAGAAGAAGGAGAACCTTGAACTATACCTCACAGCTTACAAAAGGATTACTAACTCAAAATGGATGACAAATTAAACATACACATACCACTATAAAACTTTTAAAAATAGAGAAACTTTGTTATCTACGGCTAGGCAGAGTTCTTTCACTTGACAGTGAAAGGATAAGCCATAAAAGGAAAAATTTATAAGTTGAATCTCATCAAAATTAAATTTTCTTACTCTGCAGAAGCCCACATGAAGAGTATGTGAAAGACATTCTGCAGAGTGGGAGAAAATATTTGCAAACCACATATGCCACAAAGGACTAGTATCTAGAATGCATAAAGCACTCTTAAAACTCCAGAGTAAAAAGCAAAACAAAACAATCCAATTAGAAAATGAGCAAAAGCCATGAACAGACACTACACTAAAGAGGATATATGGATGGCAAATAAATTCATGAAAAGATGCTCAACATCATTAGCCATTAGGGAAATGTAAGTTAAGATCACAGTGTGATATCATCCCGACCAGAATAGCTAAAATTTAAAAGAAAAATAGTGACCACACCAAAGGTTGGTGAAATTGCCAAGAAACTGGATCCCTCATACACTGCTTGTGGGAATATGAGATGGTACAGCCACTTTGGAAAATAGTTTGATAATTTATTTAAAAATTAAGCATTTGACCCAGTAATTCCACTGGTGGCATTATACCCTAAGAATCCAGAAACACGAATTCAAAAGAACCCATGCACCCCAATGTTCATAGTAGAATTTACAATAGCCAGGTGTTGGAACCTAAGTGCCCAACAGTAAGTGAGTGGATGAAAAAAACTACGGTACATTTATACAATGCAATACTATGCAGCAGAAAGGAAAAAGGAGCTCCTATCCTTTGCAACAGCATGTATGGAACTGGAGAGCATTATGCTAAGTGAAGTAAGCCAGGTGGTGAAAGACAAATAGCATATGATCTCACCTATAAGTGGAACCTAATCAACAAAACAAACAAGCAAGCAAAATAAAACCAGTGACATTGAAATAAAGAACAAACTGACAGTAACCAGAGGGGAGAGGGAGGGGAAAGAAGGGGGAGGGTCATCAAGGAACATGTCTAAAGGACCCATGGACAAAGCCAAAGAGGGGAAGGATTGAGGGTGGGGCAGGGGAAAGTGGTGGCGGGAAAATGGAGACAACTGTTCTTGAACAACAATAAAAAACGAAAAGAAAAGGGCGAAAAACAAGTAAGCATGTTTTTACCATACAGCTTGGCAACTGCACTTTTGGGCGTTTACCCCGAAGAGACAAAAACTTAAGTTCATAGGTAATCCTGTTATAGGAATGTTCATAGCAGCTTTATTCCTAATAGCCTCAAACTGGAAACAACCCAGCTGTCCTTCAACAGGTGAATAGCTAAACAAACTGGAACATCTATACCGTGAAACGCTATTTGGCAATAAAAAGGAACAAACTGCTGATAGACACAACAACTTGCAAATATGTCAAACCAATTATGCTGAATGGAAAAAAAAGCCAGTCTCAAAAGGCTATATACTGTATGAATTCCTTTATATAACGCTCTTGAAATAACAAAACCATCTGGATGGAGAACAGAATCTTTGTTGCCAGGAGTTAGCGATGGGGGGAACTGGTAATGTGTGGGTGTGAATACCAAGAGGTAGCACTAGGGAGATCTTGTGGTGGTTGAACAGTTCTGCATCTCGATTGTGGGGATGGTTACAAAGATCTACACATGATAAAATGACATACACATACAATACATACACATACACAGTGTATATGTAAAATTAAAGAAATCTGAATAAAGCTCTGTGGATTGTACCAATATCAACACCCTGGTTTTGCTATCGCATTATAGTTATCTGAGATGTCAACACTGGAAAAAACTGGCTGAACAGTCACAGCATCCTCTGTCTCCTGTGAATCTATAATAATTTTATGTTATTTTAAAACAAAAGTTTAAAAAGTAAGATTGGTGTGTTTACTTGACGTATTTATTTCCTGAGATGTCAGAAATGGGATTTTTCAAGAGAGAGTGTAAGTCAGTATATTGGAAAGCAGGGAAAGGAGGAAAACCAGCATTAGCTGGGTGCCTGCTCTGGGCCAGACAATTCACGCACATGATCTTATTTAGTTCTCAAGACATCCCTGGCAAGGTTGGCATTTTATTCTCATTTCACAGAGGAAGAAAATGAGTCTCAGAGAGGTTCAGAGCTTGTCCAAGTTAGTAGTGAACAATCTCTAATTGAAGCTAGTAATTAGTGAATGCTTACGTGTGCTAAATGTTATACATAAATTTCAATCTCATTTAACACTTCAAATAATAATGTAGGACAAGTACTACTATTACCCTCATTTTAAAGATGAGGCACCTGAGGTTCAGAGAGGATAAGTGACTTGCTTGGGAGAGATGAATCAAAATCCAAGACAAGCATGTATGAGTCTGATGCTCTTTTCCTCAACCCCAAAGCATTCCCAAAGTAAAGTGGAGTAAGAAATGCATTTCAGATTCCAATGCAGAAATGGACCCTCTACAGGGTCCTCAATAATTCCCACGTAGTCTCCTACCCCAGTTCCTAGAACCCTTTATTGCATATACAAGGTCTGTCTGGGAACAGCCCAGCCATTGTTAATATAACAAGAATGGTTTGCGTGACATCAATGTAGCCAGGCAGCCAAGGAGAGTGGACTGGAATGCACAGGCATGAACAAGGACAACTTCACTTACTAGTCAGTGGGGGGCGGTAGACACCATTGAGTGAGCATGTGTACTGTGTGGTTACAGCATGCAAAATGACTGAGCAAGCAGAGCAATAAATCTGCATCAGATATTGCATGAAGCTTGAACATTCCTTCATGGAAACTATTTGGATGATTAATAATAAGGCCACAGCTATGGGCAACTGGTGACTGGCAGCTTCATCATGACAACACTTCTGCTCAATGGGCCCTCTCTATCTTGTACAGAGTGTTTTGGAGAAACATCAAATCATCCAAGTGACTCAGCCCCCCTACAGCCTAGATTTGGTGCCCTGTGACTTCTGGCTTTTCCCAAAACTAAAATCACCTTTGAAAGGGAAGAAATTTCAGACCATCAGTGAGATTCAGGAAAATATGATTGGATAGCTAATGGTGACTGGGAGAACTGTGTAAGGTCCCAAGATACCTACTTTGAAGGGGACTGAGGTGTCATTGCCCCATGTACAATGTTTCTTGTATCTTGTATCTTCTTCAATAAATGTCGCTATTTTTCATAGTACATGGGTGGATGCCTTCTGGACAGACCTTGTATACCTCCATATGTCTGCCTCTTCCTCCAAGTGTTAAATCATATAAGCTCCTTGAGAGACAGAACCATGGATTACATATATTTGTGACCCTAGCCCTTGCCACCAGGTGGGGACACAATTGATGTCTGATGAGTGGATGGTGGAAGTTAGAGATTGCTTTATATGTTGTGAAGAATTCTCTCCTCTCTAAGTGGTATAGGCCTGGGAGTATTTGAGAGCCCACTCTTACCTGCACCCAACCCGCCTGGGCTGGCTCTCTTTGATCCCACATCACAGCCACTGGTGTGCTGGAGCTAGTTTGCTCTGGCTCACGCGAGTCAATTGTTAAATTTTCAGAATTTTGCAAGCCAGTTCTTAAACTGCTCATAGCTTGAAATCAGCCATGGCAGAAGGAATATTTACACCACAATAATTGGCAAACACTACAAAGCAGGGCACTCCCTACCCACACCAGAACTGCTTGTTAAACATTTACCAGCACATCACTAACCACAAACATTCGGTTGCAGGACTTTGGTATATGTAAATAAAGAACTCCAAGTGAGCCTTCTGGAGAACTGAAAATTCTATATGTTCTATATATTGAGCTGGATGGTGGTTACACATGGATGTATACATATGTAAAAATTCATTAAGCTCACATTTATAACTAGTGTACTTTATGCAATATAATGTATTATGTTTTCCTTAATAAAAAATAACTCCCAGCCCTGGCTGGGGTGTCTCAGTGGATTGAGTGCTGGCCTGTGAACCAAAGGGTCACTGGTTCGATTCCCAGTCAGGGCACATGCCTGGGTTGCCGGCCAGGTCCCCAGTAGGGGATGTGAAAGAGGCAACCACACATTGATGTTTCTCTCCTTCTTTCTCCTTCTCTTCCTCTCTCTCTAAAAATAAATAAATAAAATCTTTAAAAAATAACTCCCAGACTATGCAAAGAGCTGTGGAGTAATCCCGAATACCCCCTGAAGGGACCCCATTTATCAAGATGCACCCCAGCTGTATTGATCTGCGTCACAGGTCATACAGCCCAGTTCAGTGCATTATCTATTGCACAGGAGGGGTCAAAGGTGATCCAAACAAATGCTGGCATCAGGAATCTAAGTCCCTTCATGTCTTTTCTTCTTCATGGCTGCTGTTACCTCTCACCTACGTTATTCCTGGCTCTGTGGCTAAGGATGGTATTGTTTGCTGAAGGGTAGCATGACTCACTACTCGGCGGATTATTTTTCTAATTAAGTGGAAAGATGGATGGATATTTTCCCATACTTGGGCAGAAGCCTCATTCACTTGGATCTTTTTACTGGAATTACTCAGCTTTACATTTAAGGGGCAATTTTCTCCACTTTAAATATATAGTACATAAACCCTGCTCTCGCCCCTGCCCCAAGAGGAACAGACTTATACAGAAAAGGGAGAGGAAACTAAGCACCCCTCAAATATACCTCAGAAGGATAGGAAACAACCTTTTACTGAGCTTCTTCCTTGAAGTTTCTCTAGATGGGAAGGCCCAGCTCTCTTATTTTATCTCTAGGATGTTGGCAGGCATTTAACCTTCCTGACGCAACCCCCTGTTCTCTGTCCCCTTCTTCCCAGCCACCCAGATATACAACTTACTTGGGGCAACTGTTTTATTCTGCAAAGAAATGATAGTTTGCAAGCAGAGCCCATGATCCTGGGCCAAGTATTTGAGAGGGCAGAGGGCCTCCGTGCTGGAGCAGGAGGTTTAGCTCGGTGATAGCCCTTCTTGGGGAGGCAGGAGCGGCCACAGTGGGATTTGAAGGATGGACAAAGATAAGTTTGCAGAGTGTTACCATCACAATGTCAGGAAATCACAGTCTATTCCCCATCTCCCAAGCTCATAAATAATCCCTCAGATAAGCCTAGCACAAGCCCAAATGCCCAGAGTGCAATATAGACAGATATTGCTATGAGGTTTTGCTTGTTTTTAAGTAGGTTGGTGGTAGCTCCTGGTGGTCCCACTCAGCCGCCCCTCAGATGAAGTCATAAAACTCACCCATTCATTCAGCCCCTTTTCATTTCTTCCCCCAGCAGGGCAAGAAGGCCTTGGCATTGGGCCCCCCTTCTTTTTCACTATATTCATCGGGGCCCCTGTGCAACCTGCCAGTTATGATTCCAGTCCTGAATCCCAGGCCTACTTGATAGGGTTATACTTTTCTGCCTGGCTTTTGCCAGGATTTTTTCCTGGAGAATACCTCCTATACCACACAGACACACACACACACACACATACAGACACATACCTGAAACAGTCTGTGCCATGCCTAAACCTTCTACACTCAAAAGACCACCCAAGAACCAATAATCCCAACCCCACCACTTCCTTAACAGCTTAGGTGGCTGAGATCCCAGCATGCCTCCTGCCCAGATTATGACAACTTGCATAAGTCACAAACAGCAAAGTCTTCAGATGGTCTTGGCAAATCCAACCAACATTTGGCTCACATATGAAGCTAAAAGCCCAATCAGGAGCCCTGCTCTACCCGTAATGTCCAAAGAAGGCTCTGACTGCCCCTTCTGTCTAGGAGTAGTTATGCTGAACTTCTGTGTCCCTGTTGGTTTCTGACCTTCAAAGTCCTTCCCAGTGGTTGAGATCACATTTGGGACCCAGGCCCAAGTCTCTTTCAAGAGGGACTGTTGTCAGGTGAGATGTACCCAGTCTATTGCCAACAACGTCAGCACTTATCTTGCCCTCATCAGGTCACCTGAGTACATTAGAAGCTGGTGCCTCTTCCCCTGTTAAACGGGTCAGGATGTGGGTGAGGAAAGGGTGGAGTAGAGACCTGGAGAAGGAGGTCAGGTGGAAAGATCAGCTGCCATATTGGGGTACAGATTTCAGCATACCAGCAGTGGGTTCCAATAGGCATTTAACAGGTGTTTGTTGAATAAATACATAAACAAATGCATGAGCGATTCCTAAAACATATGGGGAAAATATTCTTGAGCTCACAGCAATCTCTATCACCAGCCCAATGTGCTTTCTCTGCCTCTTTCTTTGTGCTTCCCCCTTTCAGCCAAGTAGCACTAAGTCCTTTTCTCCAAAATGAAAACTGAAGTCTTTAAATTTAAACTAACAGCCTTGTTTTCAGTCACCCACAAAGTTGAAAACAAGCAAGAGATGACCTTGCATGGCTCCTGGCCCACTGCACATGCAACTCGAGCAGCCTGAATCCCATTTACCTCCCCTTACAGGTTACATGCCACCAAAGTGCCATGGACAGACAGACAGATGGCTGGGGCTGAACATGTTCCCATCTGACTTTCTCATGGGGTTGCTAGCACCACTCTGGTGTCAATTTCTCTAGTAGTAGCAGCAAATTCAACACTTCCAAACTCTCACCCATGAGGGGTTCAGTAGGCAACTCACAAGGGTCGGGGTGGGGGCTAGCTGAATGGACCAGGCCTCTCTCTGAGCCTACGAACGCCTGAACACAAAGCCCTTGGCGGAGTCACCCAGAGGAATGTGGCCAAGGGCCACCCGTCTTTTTCCTGACTCAGTTACTAAAGTTCTTAGAGGCCCTGGGGGTCCCCCTCCACCTCCCACCAGGTCCATGTTGGACACTACACAGACCTCACTGACAGGGCGAAGGTTAAAATGTCCAGACCACGTACCTACTCATTCCAGCAACTTGCCTAGCAGTCCTCCAGATCGTGTGCTCAGGAGCTAGAGGAGAGACAAGGTGAGAGGACAAGGCTGCTGGGGAAGCCCTGGACTCCGTAACCTCCTGGCCAAGTTAACTGACTTTCCAGACTAAGGCTGGAGGAGGGACGAGCAGAGGAGAGAAAGGAAAGGAGGCAGGACCAAAGCTAACCCCTTCTTTTTTCTTCCTAAACTCAATCCAGATTTGCCTTCTGAGGGCTGCTTGAAACTGATCCCTGTGGCTCTGACTCGTCCTTTCTTAAAGACATAGTCTCCACTTTTGTGGGGGGGTGGCATAGAAAAGCTCACCTGGCTAAAATATGTCCCAGAACAAAAGATGGGGGGGAGGCAGCACAAGCACAAAACCCCAAATGAACCACCCCTTCAGACCCAGAGCGGGAGGTTTATTTGAGATCAGAGCAGCCAACTCCAGACTTCTGCTGGGTGACTGGACAGGTCCTGTTAGAGCCACAGGGCCCTGGTGGAAAATGGGTCTGTTTCCCAGGACTGGCAGATTAGAGGCAAAGCCTGAAGTGTGCAGGTGGGTGTGGGAAAAGGATCTCTGGACCAGAAGTCCTGCCT
>PVJD01012669.1:0-38342 GCA_004026545.1 Mormoops blainvillei | reverse complement strand
TGTACAAAAATAAGGTTTTTCTTTTTTTCCTTTTTATCATTTCTCATATTAGATAATAAATCCTTTCGAATATACTCTCATATACATACGTACATGTGTAGGTAGAGATATGTTTCCTGCATGTGGAGTTGAAAAATTGGTTGGAAAGGCCAACCTCGATTTTTAGTGTGACTTACCCAGTAAAGAAAAAAAGAGAAAGCCCTGTCTCGTCCATCTTCCCTTTACTTAATGAAAAAGCCGATTGCAAAACAAGAAGATTGATTAGTGGCAATAATCTTGGTATTCTAGTAATAAAAATCTTTGCCGAAGTCCAATCTTTAGGAAAGGCAGGGACTGTATTTCAAGGCTAATGTGTAACCGCAGGTCTAACTGAGAGCGGCGCTTTCATGGCGGTCACAGGAGCTCCCGCCGCCCGGTCAGCCCCCCGCCCCCGACTCTCCCCGGGATCCGCAGCCCCGATGGTTGACGCTAACACCGTGGAGCCCCAGTGACCTCTGAGCGCTTCCTGGCTGAGGAAACAGGCCTTTGTCCGTGCGTCACAAACCAGAACTGCCCGAGGGCCACCGGCCCCGGAGCGGCCCGCAGTCAGCGACGGGTAGAAAGGGGGTGACCGGCCAGAGCCCCGTCTTCAGCCGGGAAAACTGACCGCTGTCTGGCGCCCAGAGAGACGGGATCCCTGGGACCACAATGCTCGCTGGCCTTTCTCTGTCTGAGTGACCCCTGCCCGTCTGGTGTTTCTTGGAATCACCTCCCAGCTAAACTTGCGTCCAAGGTCCTGACCGAGAACGAGAAACGGACGCTCCGTGGACAAGTTGGCCCACCCGCGGGACAAGAAGCGCGCAGGCGCAGGGAAGCCGCCGCCGCCCCGCATCGGCGCGCAGATCACGCCGCCTTCCCCCGCGGGTCTGCGGCGGCTGCCCCAGCGGAACGCCGCTCCGAGCTGGGGGTGAGTCTGGTCGCGATGTAGACGGAATTACTCCTTTACCTTGTCTGCAGAGATTCAGGAATGTGAACGGTAGAGTTGAAATCCTGGAATGTAAAAAACAGCAAAGGCACTAAGAAGACTGGTCTCACCTGGGAAGTGGGCGCAGCTGTGCGAGAAAGCCCTTGGGGATGGCCCCCAAGGCTAATTTCTTTTCTGTCTTCTTTATTTTTATTTTTATTTTTCGGTTTATTTTATTGATCAGGGTATTACAGTTGTCCCATTTTTTTTCTCCTCTTTATCCCCTCCGCCCTGCACCCCATCCCATCTTCCCCACCCCTTAGTTCATGTCCATGGGTTGTACCTACCAGTTCTTTGGCTTCCCAGTTTCCCGTACTATTCTTAGCCTCCCTGTCTGTTTTTTGTTTTGTTTTGTTTTTGTCAACATTTGCCCACCAGCACTTTCCCCAGCCCCACCCACCCCTACCTCCCACCCTCAATCTTTCCCCCATTTGGCTTTGTCGATGGGCCCTTTCTGCTCATTCCTTGATGACCCTTCCCCTCCTTTTCCCCCATTATCCCCCTCCCTGCCCCCCTCTGGTTACTGTCAGTTTGTTTTTTATTTCAATGTCGCTGGTTCTATTTTGCTCACTTGCTTGTTTTGTTGATCAGGTTCCACTTATAGGTGAGATCCTATGGTAACTGTCTCTCACCGCCTGGCTCATTTCACTTGTGAAACACAACGCAGCAGAAAGAAAGAACTACCGCCCTTCCCAGTGGCATGGATGGAACTGGAGGGCATTATGCTAATTTCTGCTAAGACTTGCCCTGAGCTCTTCTACGTGATGCTAGTTCCTGTCACTTAGCAGCTGCTGTCTTGGGTCCTACCCTCAAAGGGCAGGTCCACAAGGGAGAGGGGACACTACGAAATGCATCTTAGAAGTTCAGCCTCCAAGCTCAGAAGTGAGCAGCCACTAGTCAGAGCATGATGGCCACGTCTCTCGCCCTGGGCTGCCCTGCGACGCCGGACGCAGTGGGGAGGTCATGCGGAGGCTGGCGGGAGCGGTGTGCACACCCGCAGGGGCGATCCACCCTCGGGGGTGACGAGGTTGCCCCCGAGTCGATGGGAAGGTGCGCGCCCCATGGAGGCAGGTTAGCCCCAGGAGACGGGGAAGCAAACACGCCCTTTACTGCGACTGGAACTGGAAGTGAATAAAGTGTTTGCTGCTCACTAACCCCCAGTGAAGTTAACAGGCGAGAACGAATGGGGACCGCATTTCCTGTGTGGCGCGCAAGGCCTCGGGGCGCATCACGCCCGGGACCCTCCCGGGACAGGGCCGTGGGAGGTGGCCATTCAGCACAGACTGGGGGTGATGGGGAATTTCAGTAAATGTTGTGTCAATGCAGTTAAATCTTCCCAGAACCGGCAAAAACACCCTTTGCCTCCCCTCCCCCCGTTACGCGTAATTGCTGTTCCGCTGGTAATGGGCGTCTTGGAACAGTCACAGGGCGCGCGGAGTGCCCGGGGGATGAGAGGTTCTCAGGGAAAGTGAAGCCGTCTGTCACTGGCATTCATGAGAAAATCCACATTGGACGTTTGAAAGGCAAGTCCCCGGGAGACGGTAGGGAAACCAGGAACAACGCTGTACCGAACGTGCGGTGCTGGCTGGGACGTCAGGCAGTTTATGTCAGATGGCATGAAGGGAAGCAGTTTGGAAAGATGAGCTGTGTTTGCTGGGCTCTGTGCTTTTAGTTTATTTGTATGTGAACGTGCCCCGCGAAGCTAGCGTGCCCTGGAAATAGACGAGTAGACGAGGCCAGAAGCTTCTGAAACAGACAGCGTACTTCTATTTCTCTTACCCTAAAAATCTCTAAATCACATCTTGCAACCTGATCAATACATTTTAAACTCGTATCTTTTAAAAATCTGTTTGTAGCCAATCAGCCCCAAAGGAGTGGTGCCAGGTGCCACGTCCCACTTGGGAGAGCGAGTATCAAACGCCACTCTCAAAGCAGTTTCACACTTTGTCCTGTGTGGCTCTGGGGGCATTAGTTAGCCCTTGGAGACCCAGGGGCAGAGTACACAGTCCTTGCCCTTTCCTGGGTGGGCACCGCTTCTGGGACTTCAAGATGGGTGGTCCCAGGGGTGGCACACTAGACATGTAGCCTACAAAGCTGGGAGGAGGTGGCTGGGTGACATTGGCCTCACGTAGAGTCACGCCTACGCTCACGGATGTTCTCACCGTAGACTGTTTGGAGGAGAGTCCCTGGGGGCAGTTCCTCCAGCATCAGCCTCCTCACCACCTTCATCCCCTTGTTGCAAGGGGACACAGTTGTATCGAATTCTATCAAGACAGAGAGAACAATAACTCCTAGAGTTCTTGCTTCTGCATGGCTTTGAGCATAACACCCTGAAATACACTACAGTCGCTCATAAGTAGCAACCAATCACCCATTCACTCAGTGAGCCAATGCAACCCAGCCCCTCCTGTATGCAAGGGCACATGCGCACCCATGCCCACGCACGCCCCCGAAACACAGACCTTGCACCGTCCGGCATTACAGTGCTGACCTGCCTTGAGCACTCACCCGCCCTCCCCTCTCGATCTGGGAGCCGAGACGAGAAACATCGCTGCTCACTGAGGCCCTGTCGCTGACAAAGTGGAGTGGTGGCCTGCCCCCGGACCGGCCTGCCCTGGGGCCACTTCCCTCTGAGGGAGTTTCACCCCCGCCCCTGGTCCCCCCACCCCACGCGCCCTCGACAGCTCACGGTGCTTGACCTCGATGTGGAGACACAGCAGGGTCCCAGTTCTGTCCCAAGTCACCGAGATTTAGAAGGTGCAAAATACCGAACAACGCTCTTAACTCAGTCGAACACTTTATCCTGTTTGCTCTGGGGAAGTTAGTCAGTCTCCCTGAACCTCACTTTTTTTCTGGGTGATTTAAAGCATCAAGATGAGGTATTTCGCTGGAGGATGCACCTTTGCCACGCAGGCCGGTTTATGGAGAGGGGCACGTGCACCTCCACCTGGGTACCAGGTGCTGGTCGGAGGGCAGGTCCTGGTAGGAGGGCAGTGGAAGCAGACCGGAAGTGGGGACATCCGGCCACCTTTGCTCTCTGCCCTGGGGGATGATGTGGTCCCCAGCTGGGGGTGTGTATTTAGAGAGAATAACACCCTCAAAGAACAGGCCTGACCGGCATTTTTGCAACTTCAAAAAGCCAAAGAACGGGGCACCCCGGGGACTACGGAGAAACGGCACTCCTGTTCCCAAATGTTATTTTTTCTCTCTCCTCTTTTTATCTGTAGTATTTTCAAGACCCCAGCCTCTCCCTAGCTGAAGGAGTTCCCGGAGTTCGGCAGCCATGGCATTGGTGCTGGCAGGCACTGGGCATTTCTGGTTGGGTGGGGTCAGGACTGCCACGGGGAGTGTGCACCAGGGGACAGTTGGGTGGAAGTGAAGGCAGGCGGCCCGCTGTCCAGGGGCCAGGGCCGTGAGCCTTGGCTGCAGGGGACAGGGGACGCGTACATGGCAGGCTTCCAGCGGCTCACCTGGGGCCCACTTCTGCAAGGGGCCCCGCCCCAGGACAAAGTCATGAGAGGGACACTGTCCTGATGACTACAGCTTGGGGCTCTGATAAAAAAAGTTATAATGTAGAAATGGTTCTCACTATTTCTATAACAAACTTATTTGCATGTACTCCATGCTGTTAACGACGTGACATGGGATGGCGCCTCCTTTGAGAAGTAGTGCTCCACCCGCAAGCGCCTTAACCTGGCCACGCCACGGCACACCTTCCCCCCACCCCACCCCCCCGTCGCCCTCGGTAGCGGCTGCCGGGGCGGAGAGCCGCGCGGCCACTCTCACAAGCGACAGCGTTGTATTCTGGAAGTAGAGCGCGCGCGGGCGCAGCTTGTTCGGCTGCCGCACCCAGCTTAACGGTAGTGGGTTTCCTCGTCTGAACCAGATTTTTCCAGATCACAAATACTTCATTTTTTAATTTACTATGGGTTTAGTTTGATAGTAAATAACTCCGTGCATGCTGAGGTTGGACGTCTGTTGTAAAAATTATTGAGCACCCCCTCTCCTGTCTTGCCCTGGATTTTTATCACATTGATATAAAGCGGTGGGGCTACCTGGAGAAAATGGGCTTGGGATTTTCAAGTTCTCTGATGCAGTTAATTAATGGGTCAATTAAAAAAAAGGGCCGTTAGCGCCAGCGCGTTTGTTCCGACAGTGAACACGCCGTCTGCCCGCGGGCTGGGCCTCTGCGACTAAATCCTTCCGTGTCTCCGAGAGGAGTAGGGCCGAGGCCGTCAGCCCGGGTGCACGTGCAATGTGGCTCCCTCGCGTGCTAAAGCGGCACGAGCGGGACACTGGAGAGAGAGGCCGGCCGCATGCCGCTGCGCGCCGCGTGCCCCGGTATTCAGAGCGATCGCCAAAGCCGTTCCGTAGCAGTTTCTTTTCCCACGCCCAAAGCGAGAACACCATTCCAGCCAGCGAACGGGGTGCGGGGGCAGCTTGTCCTTGGTCGCACGACGCACCTACAGTGGTGAGAGAGCGCCGGGCTGAGAGAGTTGGACAAGAGTAGCACCCCACGTTGTCGTGGTCCCTCAGTGTGCTGCATTTGGGCGCCCCGGGCACTCCCTGTGGTCGTGCGGTTGCTGCAGACCCCCGGCTGGGAGTCTTCGGGGGCCACGCCCGTCTGCCCTGCCTTTTATTCCAGCACACACCCCACGCTCCCGGTGCCGAGAGAGCTGGCAAGCTCTTCGGGAAAGAAAACGAACGGCGGCGCCCCTCTCTTCTGGGCCCTCCCACTGTGTCACGTCCCCCTCCCCCTCCGCTGGAGCACGATGGTCACTTCCAGAGTCCCCACTGCCCGAGTCTGGCCAGCGCAGGGCCTCCCTGGCTCCCACTGGCTTACTGGCAACTCTGCCCCATTTGCAAACTGGCGGCTGTTGTAGGGCCAGCGGAGAGACGGAGTCGTGGCTTTCCATTTTCTAAGAAAGTGGTGATTCCGACCCGGAGAGCCTGTTCGTGTTGCCTGGGTCGAATCGGCAGTGCTGGGCACGGCCTCCCAGCCACAGGGCTCTTTTCTGCATTATCTCGTCAGCCTTCTGGGGTCGGCTGCTCGCCAAAGACACCGAGTACAGAGAGGCCACGGTGACGCAGGACACTCATCGGCTGGGGGACATCAGAATACGAGACACACTCTTTCTGCCAAACACGTGATGTTTTTGCAGGGACGGAAGGCATGGGCTAGAGAAATGCAGTCCCGCTGTCCGTCGTCTGAGGTCTCACAGCCAAAGGTACGTGAGGGCGTGGAGGGTACCGAACCAGGGACCAGAGAAAGAACGGCCGGGAGCTCTAAGCCTGCGAGGGCCAGGTGGTCAGCGTTTTCGGGTTTGAGGCTACGTTGCCTCTGGCGAGGCCGTTCGCCTCGGCCATTGTAGAACCAAGGCGGCCGCTGGCGGCTCATAAATGAGGCATGTGATCGGGTTCCACGGCAACTCCGCTTACCAGGCAGGTGGACGGACCGAGCCGTCGATCGCTGGCCGCCCCGGGTCTTAGCCTTCAGAAGGCAGCGCGGTACAAGCCGACGTGGATTTAGATGAACTCTTCGGTGGACGACAGCTCTGCCACCAACCAACATTTTGGGCTCAGCAGAAAAACATGAATATTCACACTGCGCTGACTACAGCAGACTAAGGAACAGCGTATTCATCAGGGCGCGTTCGACCACCATATGGATTTTGCTACCCAACTTATAAAGTATTTCAAGTTTCAGAGACTTTTTTAAAAAGTGCTTCAGAATGGCCAGGAAGACACTGTGGAGCAACACATATTCCTTTGCCGAAGTGTTTAAAATTGTTACTTCTGCAGTCAGAAATTCCAGGAGAGAAAAAGGAAACACACATGGTCTAGAGCGGACGAAGTTTGTCCAGTAATAATAGGAAAATGAACTTAGCCGTTGAACTTGAAAACCAAGACAGTAGCCAAGACACCCCCTTCCCCAGGCTACGTCATCCGTAAACCTCGGCTGACACACGTGCTGGGGACGCGATGCCAGGCTCTCGCGGAGCTTCTGGAAGACCTGTTAGGCTCGGTGTACACACCGGCCTCCTTCCTCTTGCCTTGAGCCATCGTTACGATGCTAGGGACCCACAGATAGTCCCTCTGGCTCTTGCGTGGCAGTGACCAGCTTAGAGCTAACCTCCTGAATATTGTCACCCCATCTTGCTGTGAGTACCTAGCCAGGCTCTTCTGATCTGGATTGTTCTCGTGGTGTCAGAGAACTGTGCTTCCTCAGGCAGTTTAAACGCGAAAAAAACGGAACTCTCGCAAATGGCAGCTGACGCATAAATGTGGGCCACTGAGGCTGACTTCACCAGGCGCTGCCGAGTCAGGCGTCTCCTGGGCTCTGCCCTCATCGCGGGGCGCTGATAAGCAAGCGCGTGGTAAAGGGCAATATTTGATAGGAAATTAGACACTGGGTCGAATCAAACAGTCTTAGAATATTAGAGCTGGAGGAATTTAAAGGTTACCTCAAGGTCAAACCCTTTCATTCTCCCAGGAGAAAACTGCCAATCAGTGTAATTGTGAAGGAATCATCCAGAATTACTCAGGTGGTTAAGAGATGGAGACAGTAGAGGAAGCAAAGTCCCCGGTTCCTAAACTACGTTTTCTTCGTAAACTAGACCCTCCGGCTGTCGAGTATCAACCACGCGCACGTACTCGCTGAGTAACTGTGAGCTGAGCGTTGCACACGCAACAGTGTGTGAGCAAGCGTTACATCCGATGTGGATCTTGAAGTTCCAGTACAATGGAACCCTTGATAAGTACAAACCTCAAGGGATCAGCATCACATCCGTTTGTCTGGATTCTTTAAGAAAAATGTCACAGAAACTCAGGACGAGGACCAAATGGACTAGTCGTTGATCTTTGGCTGTGAGAGACAAAAGCACAACACAAACTGGATTAGACCAACATTGTGTTTTATGCAAGCAAGGGAAAGTCAGAGTTTCGTGATGTCAGGTATAATTATAGGCTTTGGGTGGCTCTCGCCCAGGAAGGCGAAAGGACCGGAAGCTGAGAAGCTGAAGCAGGATTTGCTTCTTGGAGATCCCAGGGAGGGGCAGGCCTGCAGGGGCGCCCCACCCCCCGGACGCAGGACAGCCCTCGGGCTGCAGGAAGCAGCATATCCGTGGCAGCTGGGGAGGGGGCAGCCAGGTTTTGTGGGCTTCTGGAAGATTGGAGAGATTTTGAATAATTCCGCCAGCCTGGGACAAAGAGGCCATTCCTGCGTGGTGGCTGTCAGAGGCCCCCGGAAAGTGGGTTTATGTACATTGTCACCCAGGAAAGTTGGAGCCGGGTGACGTAGGTGGTGGGGGTGGGAACTTAGCAACCTGCCTGCCCAGAGGAATTGACATTTTTAGCCATGTCTCCAAAATTGGGCCCGGACAGCACTTGTGAAATAATGTCTAACCATCAGCTAAGCTGACCTTCCGTATAATTTACCTTGTAAACTAGGACTTTGGGGGTGGGAGTTGGGGTGCGGTTGGGGGGAAGGGCACTAATTGGGCCATGACATTTGGGTGAATAGGATCTGTGTAGGGAAATCGGACGCTGGGGCAGCTGCCAGGACATGGTCTCCATGGGAGACGTGGTGGCCCAGGGGGCTCCGAGCAGGTCCGAGCGTCCCTGGGGGAATCCTGTGCAAACACGTGCAGGGAGCACAAACTGTGGATCTGCGAGTCCACACCGGCGCCCTTGCGGGCAGCTCAGGTGGGAAGCACAGTCAGCGATTCACTGTCCATGACCTTGACTACCAGTCCAAGGACTTCAGATGTTTTAGCGATGGAGAGACAGCAAAGGCATTAGAATACGGGCAAAACCTTCGTTTTAGGGAGATCGTTCTGGCTCTGCGATATTCACGGGAGTGGGAAGGACGAGAGACCAGAGGCAGGAGGACTGTTCACAGGTCCGCTTTTCCTCACCTTCCGTGGTCACCCCTTTCTTGGACTACAGAAGTCACCTCTCAGTGTATCCGTATGATTCCGGTTTCCACTGTATTTCCTCCGTTCTCCTCGTCACCCAGAGCGGTGTTTGCAGGATAAAAACTGAATTGCTTCCCTCCTGCTAAAAACCTGCGGCCGCACCTTGTAGCCCGACGCCTGCGCGGAGCACGGCGCCACCCCAGCCTCAGTCCTCAGCCCCAGCACCGGGCCTGCGAGTGCGCGCTGCGCACAACCTCACGACCTCGGTCCTGGGTCCGCCTGTCCGGGCACCTGCGGTCCTGCGCCCCCACCCCGTGGGCCTCCCGGCGGAGGGCTGCTGCCTCCGGCCAGGGCTGCAAATGCTGCTTGGACCCCGCACCCCACGTGGACGGGCTGTTCCTTTCCTGTATCGCTTTTTGCTGCGAGTAACTATTTACGCGCGCGTAAAAATCGTTTGGTTTTGCCGTTTTGTTTTATTAAGCGTCTATATCTTTCAAAAAAGTGAGACTTCAAGGGGAGAGGTGAAGGGTTCTAGGGGGAACTGCCCCTCCGCCACCGCCGGGCCTCGTGTCTTGCAGAGAAGGGACGTGAACACATACATGTGCACACATAGATGTAAATACATCTAATGTGATTTCACTTACCTGTGAAGAGTGAAGATCTTCGGTGTCAGATGAAACGGAAAGGTGCTGTGAGATCTGAGAGAATCTGTGGGAGGACCGCATCAGCTCAACACAACGTGCTGACCTGAATGAACGCTGCTCGTCTGGCGGTTGGGTTTTAGTCCTTGTTTAAATTGGAGAGCACTGAAACTTAGATATCGAAACAGTTAAGTTTAGTAGGGTGATTGTTTTTTATTTAAGTTGAAGTAACTAGCACCGGGAAGAAATAAAGATTTTTAAAATAAAAAAAAAAATAGTGTATTACCAGGAAATGATCAAAAGATCATTACTTGCTAGGTTTACAGTTAGAATCTGCACACTTCCAAAAAGTATTTGAAGTTGCAAGAAAATATTTCCCCTGAATTAAAAGTTTACAAAGGATTCTATCAAAGGGAATCATAATAGTTTCATCAAATGTGACTTGCTTGACTTTATTCTGAATTTATTGTATACTTTTTTGAGGTTATGAACCTCTTATTAGATTTCTTTTTGGGAGTAAAGGCCAAACAAACACTCGATCTGATATTCATTTATCAGTGGAAAGTATAAATGTCAAAATAAGGTAGAGAAAACTATGATGTAATACCATAGGAAAAGTATGTCCATACTTGAAAGATAACCCCTCCAGAAATTGATTTCCTGTAGAAATCGTGTAGCACTATATTCATTTTACATCTAGTAAAATTAGGAAAAATAATGTTTCCTAATGAGTATATCTCTATAATATATTATATAGTATTGTCATATAATAAAGTATATAATATATTAGGAAAGTTAATGCTTCCTAATGAGCACAGTCTCAACAATGTTGGTAACAACACTATTGATGTTGTTTTCATTTACACTGATAAAAATATTGAAAAATCCATGAAATGTACAAAATCCCTGTTAATAGGAGAGCAATATTTTATCTTATTCCTAATGGTGTAAAAGTAAAAATAAAGGCCAACAGCAGAGTTGCATGAGTTGGTTTAATATGTTTTTAATTCCCTTTAACATTTCTAGAACAACTGGACTTCAAGTTATACCACTGACAACTTTAATCCACATGGATTACATTCAATATAATTTCATTCCAATCCATTAACTGCCACCGCAAATTTGATGGCAAATGAAATGTGTATCTGAGTTGTGAACTGAAATTTTGAAACTTTGCAAAATATACATATGTGTAAAATATAGAACTTTAGTTGCTTCATTTTGGATAATTGTATTTTAATATTAAATTAAAATGCAAGAATTCATATATATTTTAAAGTATGCATGTTTGCCTATTTGTGATTTCATGGCAATTTTATTTCTTTCAGACTCTGGCAGTACTGACTGGAAGACAGACTATTTTTTCCTGCTTACTATATGGGAGAAACTTAGACTATAGCAAGTGAAAATGAGGTTGCTATGGAAACTGGTAATTCTGCTGCCACTCATCAGTGCTTCTACAGGTAAAGTGTTCTATTATTATAAATTTTGATTGATAATCTATTGGTGATTTATTTTTTCTACAGGTGACACAATTTTCAAATGCATAATACTCGTGTTACTTGAATGACTAAGTGATAGAATTATGGCTAATATAGTGAGTTTAATCTTTTAAAAATGTATCAAGTGCTATTTTTAAACAGAACTAAGATTATTTTAATTATAAATCATCAAACATAAAATTTTTACAGAAAATAATGTGATTAAATGATTTTGTCCTAACTAAACAATGAAGAATAATTCCTTTTTATTTCCTTTCTAGTAAATTCCTTAAAAATCATAGTTGAAATATATATCTTTCCTCAAATTTAGACATGGCTATGATAAAAAAGCTATATTGATGGAGAAGAAAAAGTGACATAGAATGTTCAATCAGAACTAAATTATTTTTGCATTTTTCTTTCCCTTTTGATGACACATGGTTTCATTCCTGCTGAATATATTGATGTCTGTGTATCAGTTGGCTTTTGCTTTGTAGCAAACTACCCCAAATCTGCACGGATTAAAATAACAAACACTAACCATGCACCTGGTTGGCACGTCTGTAAGTTGACACTTTAGAACGGCTTTTACCGGGCTTGCTTGTTTGTTTGCGCGTTTTTTGGTTTTGCTTGGGTGCCTTACAAGCGTGGTCAGCTCCTGGGTCACCTGGGACATTATCAGCTGAGACAAAGGGACCGCCACCACCCTGGCCCCAGTGCCCCTCATCCTCTGTGAGTCCGAGTCCTTCCTCTCGGTGCTGGCGCAGGGTTCCCACGGAAATCAGACGTGTGCAAAGTCTCTTGAAGTTCAGGCTGGTAATTGACACAATGTCATTTCTAGTGCGTTCTTTTTACTAGTGCAAGTCACCCAGCCAGTCCACATTCAAGAGTACGGGCATGTACCCCATCTCTTGGTAGAAGCTGCAACATGACACTGTGAAGGGGCTTGGGGGTCGTAAAGGGGTAACAGTGCCGCCTTTGCAAAGAGCCAGCCGCAGTCTGTTAAGATCATAGTGCTCTATTCTCAGCTGGCAAGCTCGCCTGCGTGACATGTCACAGAGTGCGGACATTGGCTAGGTCACCTGAATGTCAGAGCTGCCCCTCCCCACAGCCAGCTGTGCCGTGGGCGCTAAGTTCCGTGTGTTCATAACAGCAGTAATATATTGGGAGAAACACAGGAACAAATAATAACTTATCAGCCAGAGACACAGTAATTGTAAGAGCCATGTATTTAATAGCAATTCCAAGAAATGAAAAGATATAGGCAGAAATCAACCATTAGAATCGGAAAACCATATAAATAAAGGTATTTTTACCCCTGACAACCCAGTGGCTAGAAGTGCTATAGTCATGTGTATTCAAAGTTACTGTGTCACTTGACACTCTGTAAGAAAGATTCAAGGTAAAATAATAACGGCCTTTTTTTTTTTTAATTTTGGTAATAGATTTAAAAAGACAGAATCATCAAGGTGCCCCAAAGTATCCGCGTGTGAATATGATTTCTATTCCTACACTCAGGTTTCAGTGCCTATGAAATTTTAACATTAACATTTAGCCCTTGAAATGTGTACATTAAATAAGTATAGTTTCTCTAAAAGACCTTTTGTGCTAAATTAAAATAAATTATTGTTCTCAGAACACATATCGGGTCTGAGAAATTCTCCGGTTCTTCTGTTAATTTTTATTTATTTGAATTGGATGAGATTCAACATGTCTTTTTGCCTTATTCTAAAGAGAAAAAAAATCATCATGTATCCTTGGTGTACAGTTTCCTTGTGAAAGAATAGACTGGGCCCTTTTTAAAAAAGCCACAGCTGTTTAAATAAGATCGTCTCAGCCCAAGGTAGCCCGGGAGGTGAGGACGGTGATGACGCAAGGGAGCAGGACCCAAAGGCAACGCACGGTTCTAGGGATCCGCGGCCGCCTCCCCACTTGCACTTCTGTGTGAGTTTATAAAATTACACTAATCATACCGTCTGACGGTGAAGTGTCATTTCTGTGCATGTGTGTATCTTCTTTGACCTCCCAAAACTTACTTCTTATTCATCCTGAAAGGCGAACTCTTTCACAATGTGCTTTTCCGTCCCATTCCCAGTCTCCCCGCACTGCGTCAGCACTTAGAATTTTGTCCCCAACTTCTCCGCCTGTTTGTTTTTAAACGGTCTTCAGGTAGGTGCAGGCTGGGGGCCCTATGGGGGGTCGCAGCCCACGCAGGCGAACGGGACGACGCTGGAACGGTTTTGAAATTACCAGTGTTTAAAGGTTCTATTATTTTATTTTAAATATTGTAAGGAAACTAAGGCCCATTTCATTAAGAAACATCATTGTTAATAATATACGGGTTAATTATTTCATTAATGTGTGTGGCAGGCTGAGCAATTGCCCCCGAGGTTAACTGGATCCTAAACCCTGGAACCTGTGAATTTTATCTTAAAGAGCAAATGGATTTGGTGAATGCGCTGAAGGTGAAGACCTTGAGCTGGGGAGGGTCTTTTGGAAGTTCTGGCTGGCAAGTACACGGAGGGTGACGTGGAAACAAGGCTGGGAGGGACGCGAGGGCGCCACGCTGCTGGTCGTGCTCAGAGGAGGGGACCCTGGGCCGGGAGGAGGGGACCCGGCGTCTGGGAGACAGAGAAGGCAAGGTGGCAGGTGCACCCCCTCCAGCTTGGGAGCAGTCGGCCCTGAGCTGGGTGCCCACCCAGTGAAACCCACTTTGGATCTTAGGCCTAAAAGACTGTGAGAAAACAAATGTGCGTGGTTTCAAGGTGCCACGTTGCGGCGATTTTTACAGAAGCCACAGGAAATGAACACAATACGTTCCCTCTTCGCTGGACTTTTAAGCCCAGGAGGGCAAGGCGTGTGTCCTTCTGGCGCTGGGAGGGAATTCAGTAAATATTTGCTGAATGAGTGAGTGAGTGTTTCAACGCTGGTGGCCTGATCATCAGCTAGAACAAAACCAGTCACGCAATCCCTTCTGAGGAAGAGCCGGC
Source organism: Mormoops blainvillei (assembly GCA_004026545.1). Taxonomy (NCBI): domain Eukaryota; kingdom Metazoa; phylum Chordata; class Mammalia; order Chiroptera; family Mormoopidae; genus Mormoops; species Mormoops blainvillei. Next base: position 24,311 of record PVJD01012669.1, on the reverse strand, counting down.
CCCGTCTCTCCCGGCTCCATTGCGCTTGTGTTAGGAAGTGACTGTCATGGGGCTTGAGAGGCGGGACTGGGGTGTCCTTCAGAAGTTCTGAACGGACCCTGTCTCAGTGTAGCCTCTGTCAGGACGGGGCCGCAGCCTCGGCCTCTGCAGTTTCCCCGCCACCGAGCGGAGGCGCTGCGGGCATTTAGCAAATAAACCGCCGCAAGCGGCCGCGCTGCTCAGCGGGTGTGTCCGGGCGCCTCGGACGTGCCTCCCCCACACGGGGCTCGGTCCCCCCTTGTCGCCCTGCAGCCCGAACGCAGAGGCCAGCAGCATGGGCGGCCGCAACAGAGAGCCGCATGGCGCGGCCCCAGTAGCTCAGGCGGGAGCAGGGACGGCCGCCCTTGGGGTCCACGCCCCTCGCTCCCTTTCTGCCTCCTGGTGTGAACAGTTGATTTTGGGGGGAAGCCTCCCTTTCCCGTCAGCCTTTGTGGTTCCCGTGAGGGGACCGACCTCCTCGGTCAGCCAGCTGAAACGGGCCGTCCCCACGCCACGCCGGGGGGTTCAGACGCGGTCCCTCCGGGCAGAGCCTGGAGGTTTGGCCGAAGCCGGATGACGAAGGAAGGGGACCCCCAGCTCTGGCGTGGGGAGGGCGGGCCTGAAGAGAGGCGCCGCACGCCAGCTCTCCCTGGGGGGCTCCTAGTGACACGAACCAGCAAGGTGTCCTTTCCCGCGGGAGGCTGACTGCAGCTGGACGCTGCCCCGTGCGTCTGATGCGGAACGTTCGCTTTGAGTGGACATTGCTGGCGATGCCGAGGTCAGGCTGGAAACAGAGCCCGGGCTCGGGGCCTCCTCACTGCCGGGAAGAAGAAACGGAGCACGAGGGAGTGACAAAGGGCACCGCCGCCCCGGGGAGGGAAACGGAAAGACTCGGAAGGCTGCTTTCGGCCCCCAGGCTCTGAACCACCTGCAGGTCTTCGGGCAGAAGAGCACACGCATGTTAACAGAATGATGCAGGGAACCCCACTGATAAGTGCAGGAAAACTTACAACTCTGAATGTTTTTTTTTCTTTTGGACAATGCATGGGAAGGCTTCGCGAAGGACTCTTTTATTCTAAGTAAACACCACACAGAGTGGCTGGAGCGGGTTTGTGACCATGGGCCAGGGGCCGAAAGCCTGTGGCATCTGATCTGTTGACTGGACGGTCCCACGAGGGCGAAGCCGGGCGTGGGTTGACGTGACAGACTCTTCAAGCTTCCCAGAGCAAGAAAGGGCTGAGAATATACCTGAGGCAGTTCTTTCTTTAATTTTTTTATTTTTTTCTGTATCACTTGCGAACATATCGGCAGATTTCAAAATTCAAGTTCCAATTTTTGAGTGTCAGTTTTCTAAAAGCGAAATGAGCGCTTGATGAACGAGGAAAGAGTGGCGATGGGCTGACACGCTCCGTGCCGGGCATCGGGCGCCCCGCGTGGTGCGCCGTCCAGCCGAGAGGCGGCGCGGCTTCGCACACAGGGGGCCGCGGCAGGAGGGCGCCGCGAAGGCCCAGGGCTGGAATTAGAGACTCGGACGAGTGAGTGAGTAAACATCACTCGTTAAAAGAAACTCCGTTTCTGTGACATTCGGCATTCATGTCATCTTAGGAATTCCTGCCTGGTGTCATCTCTTTTACTTTGTTGTTTCAACAGAACTGCATTGTTTAAGTGGTGGGTTTTTTAAAGAACCTTCTTGGTCCATAAATGTAAGTGGATTATTAGTGTGTTTGTTTGCAGTGGGCTAAGCACTTGAATACGAATCTCGTAAAACTATTGCCCGGCAACCCACGTGGTCAGTCCTGGGCAGTCCCAGCCGTTCAGCGCGGACTTGGCCTCAGCTCCTCCAAGGAGGCGAACACAGACCCGGTCAAGTTCTCGGCAGAGCAGGGTCCAGGCCTCCTTGGCCACTCTGACCAGTGTGACGTGTCATCGGGGTTCAATGAGCTGCTTCTCCCACCATGTCAGTTACTCTCAGGACTAAGCCGCAACCGGAAATTATGAGATGTCTCTCCTGTGCCATTTGCACCTCGCGTCTCTTGGCAAACGCACTTCTGTTCTTTTCCGAGCTTCTCCCAAAGTCCTTGATTCTTAAAACTTGAGTAAAATGGTTTTGGGGGTTCATACCAATAAAAGCAAAAAACAAAAACCCTGTTTGTCAGCACTTTGACGCAGCGTATGGTTTTCAAGCCAGACTAGCCAGAAAGTGAAGTGGGGACGGAATGTGACTCCCACGTCCTCACCATCCAGCGAAGGTGTTGAGGGGACGTGGAACGCAGTCACGGTCGCTTCCGTTTCCCTCTGTTTCAAACACGATCTTGCACTGAGTCGAGGACCAGAGGAAATGAACTACCAGAGATAGAAAACCAAGAGAATGGACGGAGAATTCTTGAGAGAAGATGATGTCACCCACAGCAAAGCCGTGCCAGTTGGTGGCTGCAATCAAGCTCCTTTGCTCAAGGACCCTGGGAGCGGTAACTGGTGTCCCCGGGGACCAGGTGTGATGAATGCTGAACACATCATGGCCCGCGTGCTGCCTCCGGCCCCCTTCAGGTTGATTGTGGCATGATGGCGCCCTCAGGAGCGGGGCGCCGGGCTATATTTCTAAGTCAAGTGACATCTTTGCCATCTCTAATAGAGACGGCCCAATTTAGAAATGCTGAAAACACCGTTTTTAATGCAATGCCTACTGATGAAGGTGGCTACGTGATTATCAAATCTTCCTGCAAGGTAATTGACTCTGAAACCCTAATGAAATTGTGTTCTTGGGCCGATAGCAACACAGGAAAGACTCTTCTGTTGTCAGCATGGGCAGGCGATGTTTGGTGGGCAGAAGAGTTATTTTGTAAGGACGCAGGCCCTTTGGAGGGGGAAGGTGGGAAACGGGGTTTTCAACTTGACTCTGAAGGAGGGGGGACGCCTTCTGTGGAGGCGATAATGTCAGGTCACATTTTCATTTTAAGGTACCCTATATAGCTATGCCACTAAGTGGAAGTACCGTGGGGGGCTGATGAGTGTTCCTTCTCCTACTTAAACCTGTCCTGAGATTTAAAATCACACTCTGCACCATGGTTAGCAAGACACTAGACAAGCCAGCCTCCGCCAGCCTCCCCACCTCCACCGCACGGGAGGAGCCTCTGCTGGGGACCCTCTGCTGGGTCCCGGCTTCGAGGAGTCTGCGGCATCTGCTTGGACAGACCGCTGCGCACACAGACCCTCGCACAGACAGCTGACTTTGGGACTGTCACAGACCCCGTTTCCTAGGAGGTTCAAAAGGTCTAATCGGGCATCCAAATCCCATTTCCTTCCACGAATACTCAAAGTTCTCCAACTGCTTCAGTCCCACCTGTGTTGTGAGCCGTGTGTTCCCTGGCACCTCCTGTGGGGCTGCCCTGCTGGTAAGACCTCCACCCGGCTTCCCAGGCCCCCAGGTCTCAGTTCGTGGGAACGTCTGCCCCTGCGTGGCCCCCTCAGCCAACCTTTCTCAGCCAGGCTCAGGCACGGCCTCCATTCTGCGTAGCCCTCCAGCACCAAATAATTAAGTTCCCTTCGCCTTACCTCCGTTCCACGAAGAATGTTGCTGCTTCCACACCTTTGCTTGAAAGAGGTCATTTTTCTCAAATATAGACTCACTCTGAGAACTCTGAGTATTTATTCTTGTTGAAAATAAGTGTATAATCATGGAATACTGAGTTCTAAAGGGAAAATAAAGACGGGCCTTTAATATTTGATTAGTTGTACCCCACACCTGGTGCTTTATAGTTTACAAAGCATTTTGTGTGCAGCGTTTCGTCAGTGTTTGTTGGTGGGCAGAGAGAAGCTTGTTATTTCCCTCCTGGAGCTGGAGGAGCTGAAATTCAGAGGTAGCAGGGTTATTAAGAACATTTCATCACCAACAAGTGGGAGTAACATCTATAAGCATATAAGCACACCATATTTATATTTATGTGTATACATTGTAAAATGCAAAACATATACATTAACAAACATGTTAGACCAAATACACAGGCACAGAATTTCTCAGTTTTCTTTCCTCCCCATGACGGGCTCAGCTCATCCACTCCCTCCCAGCAAAGCCTTCCCTGGAGCGGGTGCATCTGAAATATAAGGAGCTGCGTCCCCGGTCGGGGAGCGGGGGGTCGACTAGGAAGCAGCAAGCCGTGGGCCTTTGCGGCTGCCCTCCGCTCGCTGGAGAGCGGGGGACACCAGCGTAGACACCCAGCCACCTTCACAACATCATGATTCCAGCACACGCGGGACAGTTGGGAAAATGCGGGTTTCGCGTGCCTCCCTTTGTCGGAGCATCACGCAAACCGTAGAACATATCTGCAACTCTACAGACATCATTCGAGACTGTAGAGGGGAACCATAGCTGCGGGACCAACCACCTCCCAAATTAGTGCTTGAAAACGATTTACCATTTTTCGTGGTTCCGCAGGTTGTCTGGGGAAACACGTTCTCCGCTTGTTTCACTTTGTCGCTCCCACGTGGCTTCGCTGAGTTGGAATCAAAGAAGCACGAGGCTGGACAGGGAGAGACACCCCTCGCCCCCTCCCCCGAGCTCTGAAGTCATGAAAAGGGGCTGCATTGTGTTCAAAATACCTTCTAAGTACATGGATTTTTTTGCAACTATATTGGCATTTATTTCCTTTCTTTCACCTTTCTTTTTTCAAAAAGGAACACCTTAGTTTGTTTTACACCAGTGTGAGCTGGCACACCAGCTGATGCGTGTGGAAGTCGTGTCGCTCTCAGCCTCCACTGTGCAGGGGAGCCCCGTGAAGGCCGGAGCTCTGCACCGGAGCCACTCCCGCAGCGATGCAGATTCGGTCGTGTTCAGTCTGGCTGTTGGATTAAGTCTGAGTGTCAGTTCAATGACATCTCACCCAGTGACGCCAGCCCTCAATGCAGGATGCAGACCCCGGCCCCCGTACAGGGAGACCCTCCAGCCACAGCTGAGACACAAAAGGAAATGCAGCCGACTCCCGGTCACATAGGTTACTTTCACGCTTTATGTGTGAATTACACATAATACAAAACTCGCCCGCGTCATGTGCATCTCTCGTGCCAGGGAGAACGGCAGTCGTCACGCCTGTGATTATAGGTGTAAACGCACGCGTAGGGCCGTGCAGTGTGTCCTCTCCCCGCTGACTCCTGTCACCCAGCACTGGACTGCGAGGCTCACTGAGGTCACCGGTGACCGGACTCATTCATGGAGGTCACTGCACAGGACTCCTCTGTGTGAGCCTCTCACGTTTTATCTTCCCAGTCTGCTCTTGATGGACCTGCCATTTCTACTTTTCATTTTTAAATTCACCTTCTTCCGCTTGACTGAAGTATAATCGACAGACAAAAGTGTGTGTATTTACGGGACACACGTGATGATTCAATGCGTACATGTATCCTGAGATGACGTCCCTGATCAAGTTAGGACACCCACCCCCGCCCTCCCCAGGGGCACGGCCCCCCGACTGTGAGGCGAACGCGTCCTGCTGATGGGCAGCCTGGGGACTGTCGTTACGACTGCCTTGCAGCCTTGAAATCTGCCGAGGAGGTAGATCTGGGGAGTCTCCCCAGACACACACTCAGACACACAGACACAGACAAGGTCTGTCAGAGACCCCGAAAGGGGATGCTAGTCCACAGTCCGCGAGTTTGGGCGCCACAGTAGTGACAGGGCACACAGAAAACCCCCTCGGGTCTGAGTGCTGCCAGCGCCGGGGAACCAGTGGTGCTGCCCTAAACCCCCCGCACCTCACACCGGATCCACCTGCACTTGGAAATCACTGAACCCTTTCCGCAGATTGTGCGGGATCTGACCTGCGGCCCCTCTGGGCAGCTCGGTGTTAATTTCCAGAATTCTGTAAAAAGGTGGATAAACACAGCCATTATTCAACATTAAATTATGTAACTTAAAATTAAAATGGTTATATTGAAAAGGTAATGCATATTCCAAACACACTACTTCCTAATGATTTTAGTACATGTTACTAGTAACAGGGTCTCGGGGTTGTTCCTGTTACTGTACCTGCGTGGGGGAAATACTGGATCATGGAGAGCTACCTCATCTCTCCCCACATCCTCATTCAGCGATGTCCTGTTGTCAGCTGGAAATCGGACCTGGGAGTACTTACACCGTACTCGTGGGGGGCTGTCGCACGCTGCCGCGGCCGGGCTGGGCTACGACTGGGCTGCGTCCTAGCCTTCAAAGCTCATTGATTACCTGCCCGTCGTCAAAACGGTCAATCAGTTAATTCACTGAGTCACTCGGACACTCCAAACAAACTGTTAATGTGGGGAGACAGCCTGAAACCGATAGTTAGCAGCGACGTGGCAGGAAAGTAAACAGCCATCTGTAATCATTCCATTCTGCGTGATCGATGCTCCGGCCCATTTCCAGTGATAACTGAGTGATGGTCATCAGGGGGCCCCGGACCAGGAGCCCACCGGGCCGGCGAACTTGGCTAAACCCCCATTTCCCAACTTCCCTTCTCCGTGTGGCTCTGGACTCGAGTTGACCGAGGAGGAAGCTGGGATTCGCCAGGAGAAGACGACGCTGGTGTCCGGAAGCTCCACAGAGAGAGACGCACGTGAGCTGATGGCCTGTCCAGTCTCCGTCTCCGCCTCTGGCGTCCATGCTGTCCCTGGCGCGGAGAACCGACAGCAACCCAGGAGGCTCTCGGTCTCAGAGGTGACAGTCCACGTGGCTTCCCCTCCCGTGTCCCTCCAGCAGTGGGCTCCCTGGCTTTCCAGACCCCCTTGTTGGATTGGACGGCCTGCTTCTCTCTTTTCCAACTCTGCGCCTCCTCTCTCTGAGGGGCTTAAAAATAGTAGTCCCCACTCCCCCAAGTCCTACCCCACCCCATTCCCTCAGTAGCCCGGGAGGATCTCCAAAGAGGGCGGGGCTACGTTGGCTCCTGCAGATCCTGTGGTCACTAAAACTTAAAAACCAAGACAGGCCTTTCACATAAAAACAGCGTATGGGGAAGGAGGAAAGGGAGAAGAAAGGGTTCTGCCGACGGATGACCTGGTGCCTGCCACGTGCCAGCCTCTGTGTAGCCCGTGGGCGTTACCTCATCCTAACGGTGCAACTTCTCTGCGGGGAAGCTGAGACCGACGGGGATTAGGCTCCAGAGCAACTGGAACAACAGGCTTCCACGCACGCTTAGGCTGTGGGTCGACATTTATGGAGTTTCAGTTTAAAACGCAGCGAGGCCTCGTCCGTCTCCTGCCGCCACTCGGCCTGGCTTTCCTTGCTTTCAACCTCAAAAATGTGACTCGCCTAGGAACTGTGGGGACATTTACATCATCCGTTTCCTATGGAAAAAGGAACAGACAAGTGATGAACCAGGCTTGCACGCGCGTGGCATAAAACTGCACGGCAGTTCCAGCTCTACAAGCCTGATCCAACTGGATCTTTATCGGGCATCTATGACAATCTTTTTCTGGCCCACACAATGGTGTGGCATGGACAATTCCACTGCTTTCTTTAAAAATGATCCTGGAGAAAGTGACTCCATAAGTCTGCAGGGATGCAGCCAAAGACCGGCTCTGCAAGAATCCAAGTTGATTGCATAAACTGTGTTGTCTCAAGTAATTATTTTATTGGGATTATACTGTTGATTTAACTTACGGAAAGACATTAGTGTAACTTTCACAGGCATAGTCTCTTTTTTTTCTTTCATGTGTGATCTGAAGTTGTGATTTTTAAAAAAGGCCAAATGGAATATTCTACATACACAGACGTAGCCTTGAAAAGGCCGCAGACAGTGCCGCTAACTTCACACTGAAATTCATGGCGCTCAGAGAAACAGGGTTGGTCTAACTTCAAGATTAGCATAAAAACAGGAAGGTAGTGATGTGAAGAGTGGAGAAAGTCAAGAAACTGTGAGTCTGAAGGTATAAAGTGACAAATTCTTCCATTAAAAAGCAATGCCACCTACTCAAACAGATACCGTGGCTTAATGTGTAGTCTTGGTCGATTGGTAATTTTAAATGTATGAAAAATCCATGTGAAAAAAATTTAAAAATTAGTGGGTTGGTCCAAGGCTGGGGTCGAGGGCTCTTGTCATGACCCTGTTTTTTCTTCAGTGTCGGGGAACCGCCAGGCTGTTTGGCTTCACCGGGACCCGCCTCACAGTGGCCGCACCACCACGTCTGTGTGTGCTCTGTGTTACTGATGTTCTAGGCATGTTAGGCTCTCTCCCATATTTTTATATAACTTTTTGTTTGTTTTTTACTTTCTATAAAGAAGAGTGCCTATGGAGTCAAAGCTCCAGCCCTGCGCCGGGCAGCCTTCAAAGAGAACTATTGTTTGAGTCACTGTGTTGATTTTCAGCTGCTGCTTAACGCTATTACCACAGACTTGGTGGCTTAAGGCCACTCACATTTATGACATCACCGTCGCTGCAGGTCAGTCGTCTGGGCACAGCTCGTCTGGGTTCTTTGCGTCAAGGTCCTTACGGGAGCGAGGGACCGGCCAGGACTGGGGTTTTTATCTGAAGACTCAGGCGGGGGGTGGGGGTGGGGGGTCGCTCTCAGACTCCCGGGGCTGCGGCCAAGCTCCGTCCCCTGCGTGTACCAGCTGGAGGCCTCAGCTCCGGCTGGCTGTTGGCAGGGGCCGCCTCAGGCCACTGTCACACGGCTGCTTGCTTGGGTCCAGTGCACTGGTCAGGTGGGCAAGAGAGACCCCGTCCCGCCAGGCGGAAGTCACCAGCTTGTGGAACTCCTCGCCCCTCGCCTCCGCCGGATTAGTTAGAAGCCGGTGGCTGGTCTCACGCACACTCGAGGGCGGGAAATTGCACAAGGGCCGAGCCCCACACGCAGGGGCCCTCGAGGGCCTTCGTAGAGCCTTCCCGCCAGGCGCTTCCCGTTCTGTCACTGAAGTCTGGCCATTTCGCCAAGTGGACATGACGAAAGTAACGCGGAGGAGACAGTCGTGTCACTGAATCCAGGCCTGAGCCAGAGATCCCAGGGAAGAGCGGTCTCAGGCGGCAGAAGGAAAATTTCCGTCGGCGATTCCTTGCCCCTCCGGGTGCCCAGGTCCCCGCGGTGACTCGCGGGAAGGAGCGTGGAGGGCAGCACGGACCGCAGAGGCCTCCCCGCCGCCGCCGCCGCCGCCTGGTGGGACCCTGGCGACGGGTCCAGGCGCTTTTATATTGATTCCATGTTCGAAGAATTCAAAAGATTCATGGTAAAATAATACAAACCGAAGCCCAACCCAGGAACGAGTCAGCGTCAGCATCCTTCACGCAGCGCTTTCACGGGCCTGCGGTGACGGCGTTCCGCACGGGCGTCTGGAATGGGCGCGGCGGCCACAGTCGCCCTGGGAACGACCACCCAGCGGGTGCCACGGACGGCGATCGGCGCGCCCGTGGCCGAGGGGCGCGCAGCGGGGCGCGCGGCGGGCCTCACGGCACCTCGCGCTCTTCCCGGGAAACTTCCGCCCCTGGCCTTTCCCACGGGCAGCTTCTGTCCGTGTTTGGGGTTACCAAAGGGGGGAAGATGAGGCATGTCATCTGCTCTGGACAGTGTGGCTTCTGTCCCTTCCCCCTGCTGAAACACAAGTATAAAATAAATGTTGGCATCTTCAAAGGTCTGTTTGCGTGGCCTGAAAGGAGAAGAGAAGCTGAAGAGTGAAGTTAATTGCGGAAACGCAGGGGGCGGGGCGAGACCCGTGTGTCCTCGTCGATGCCCCGGTAGGAGGATTTTTACCTATTTTTTTCTGCACAGGCCGGTTTGCAGGCGCCTTTGTTCCCACTGGTCTGTCCAGAGGTAGTTGTTCAAGCTGTGCTGAGGTCTTATAGCGTCCCTGTCCCTTACTCCGTGCCATCCCAGCCGCCCCTGCGCTGGCTGGGAGAACAGCAAAGCAATCAGCGGACGGCTTTATCAGGGTTCGGTCATGAGCACTTGGTGGACTGTCCATGTGACATCCCTTAGTCCCAAGCCTACCCCCTACCACCCGCAAGAACACGAATCACACCGTTGGCGTAACCTCGCTGACTGGCCCAAGGCCCCAGGTAAACAGACACTCCTATCAGAAGGACATTCCCAGGGCTTAGCGATTACCTCCCACAGTAAAGGGTCAGACGTTTCCTTGGGCCAGTTTAATTCTGGACTGAGTGAGCACTGAGACGGCTTTCCACGCCCATCCGACGCACACTCAGCGTGGGAGGCGTTGCTGTAGTGGTTCTGCTGGCATCGCTCCTGCCGGGCGAGCGCCGGAAACACACTGCCCACTTCTCGCTCTCTCTGCGTGCCTTTGCCGGCCCTCCACAGACGCCCGGGTGCTGCGAGCAGGCGTTTGAGTTATGGGGCAAGATGTCTCACAGCCCTTGGTTAGACCCTCTCACCCCAGCTCTGCTTTCTCGGCTAACCCCTGAAGGACCGTGGTGTTTCCAGACCTTGCCAGGTGCATGCTGCTAGACGCCGGGGCTGCTCCAACAGCTGGTTGGTTTTACCCACTATGTATTGGGTCTGACTCTTCTCGCCTCTGGAGTAATCTTACTTCCCGTTGTTGGGGACACATCGCTGTAACCTCCTATATGCGACACCAGCACCTACCAGCTATCTCAGTGGGTGAAGAAGGTTGTTTTGCATGAGGCAGTGTTACAGGTTTGCACCGAACTCAGTAGCTAACTCCTTTGTTCCAGCCAGAAACGTGGTCGTTGTCGTAAAGCAACAAGGCACAATAAAAGATTAGGTCCTCGCAGCCCCATCTCATTACTGTGGATGCCAAACTGCAGATGAATTTGCTTGTGGTTATGGAAATAGCGCCTTTAACCTCGGTGGCTGGAGAAAGAATTTGCTTCAGAGACGGACGTTGCTGAATAGCACTTGGCGTTTGCGCAGGCTGACCACTCACCCGGGGAGCGTGCATCTTCCTTCTCTCCGTAGAGCTGGGGTTGGGCACAGACGCGCGGAGGCGGCTCTGCGCCAGGGGCCTGGGCTGTCCTGGCACCTCAGACGCACAGCTTGGCTGTCCCGCTCAGAGGGGCGGTGGCGATGCCACTTTCCTCTCTTCAGAAGCAGGGGGAGGAGGAGGGCTCTGTCTGTTTTGTTTTCCGCTGCGTGCTCAGCCTCTAGACGTGACTGGCGCAAGAAGCGCTCAGCGAGCATCGGTTGCTGGATGAGCGAAAGGCTGTGATGAGGCCGAACCGACGTCACCCCCCAAAGCCCTGGGACCTGGAGCATAGTTAGCTCTCCGTAAATAGTCATTTTAAAAACACACAGTTGAACGAAAAGACTGAGCCCCTTTACACTCATTGAAGAGTTTGGTGATAGGTTTTTACAGGAAATGCATTAATTACAGCATCAGGATCCAATTTGTACCGTCCGGTATGTCGTCACTGAACACGGACCAAGGGGCTTCGCGTTCACCACCGCAGGTCCCGAGGATTCAGGGGTAAACAGAAATGGCCAAAAGTAAAGAGCGCCCGTGGACCTTCCTGCGCAGCCCAGGGAAGCGCCCATGCCTAGGCAGGGCCCCCTAGCTGAGCGAGAAGCAACTTCTCAGAGAGCGGTGACATCGGGGCGCTGTGTTCAGGGCATGAACTTCGTTATTCTCCTCTGCTGTTTCCGTATCTGTCAGATTCACCCCAACTCAAGAGATGTAAACGCGTTTTCCTGGAGACGAGACTTATTCAGACTCGCCGCCCACATCTGCCCTGGGGAATGTCCCCGCCAGTGGCTCTGGGTCACGGGCATAATGCCAATGGGTCATGTCGGTGCCACTGGCCCATTGGCTGGCGACGCAGCCAGCAGCACTGTCTGTCAGCCTCTGAAACGCGGGGTCCCCGCCTCCGATTCGTCCCCGGTCGGTCGCTGAGGAGGCTGAGGCGGCGCCTGGTTGATTGGACCGCTGTCTCTGCGCGCTCATCCGCTTGCGGGCTGTTGCGGGGGTGGAGGGGCCCGCAGGCCCAAGCACCGCCCGGGACCCTGGCTCCTGCCCCCGCGTCGGCGGCACCCGGGGGCGCCGCAGCCTGAACCGCTCGGACAAGCAGTTGTGTACTTAACACCTGGCCTTTACGTCTTGCTGCATTCCCAACTTCTGCAACCGTCCTCAGGATTTTCGGCTGTTTTCTCTCTCTCTTGCCAACTCCAAGATGTGGAGGATCCCTGGCCTGTGTCTCCAGCTTTCCTCTTCCTCGGGGCCACGCTGTGACTGCCACAGACAAAGCCACCTCGCCGGACTCTGCCTCCCAGCCGCCGCTTCCTCACCAAAGAGCCCCCCGGCCGTCCAGGCTTAACTTGTGGGAATATTTGTGGAAATAGCAGAAGTGCGCGTCTTCAACAAATGTAAGGGAGCCGCGCCGAAGACGCGGTTCCCGCAGCATTGCAGTGAGTCCGCCGTTCTCACGTGCTTGCCTTTCTGGGGCGCACGTCGCCGGCTTACGTCCGGGGCCCCAGCACCCACACGCTATCCGAGCCCGGGCGCGTCGCCTCAGCCCTCGAAGCCCCCGTCCGTTCACGCTGACCTTCAGCATAGGCACGTCCGCCTGACTGTGTTCTAGTAGAGAGAAAACAACTCGCGCTTTGGCCGTGGAACTCCCTCGGTGCCGACATCGCTCGTAGTTCATTAGGAGCTTCCCCGTGCAGAGCACGCGCCCAGTTCCGCGCTGCCGGAGCCTCAGGGGCTCCAGCGCATAACCGGGGGCAGTGAAACGTGGTTGAATCGACTTGCGTTGAACTTGATCAACGTGTGCCGGTGGCATCCAAATAGGAACAGTGGCGATTTATGTTTTGCTTCAGCTTTAAACCGAACAGATCGACAGCCTGGGACAGATGTGGCAACGAACATCTGTCATTGTGATCCGCCCCATGACCTGGGCGCCACGCCCACTGCGCCACAACCCGCCCAGCAGGCCTCATGCTTCCTCTGCCCTTCTCTAGGTCACCCTAGCTGTCGGGGCTGAGACACCGGGGGTCTCCAGTGTCCCACGGTGCGGACGACGTTAGCTCCTTCCGCTAGAAGAATTTACGAAAATAACCAGGATGACTGCATTATGCTCCCGGTAGCTTCTCAATGAAGAACTGTCTCCTCGAATGTCTGTGGCACAGAAGAAGGGTCAGGCGAGGCCACTGCCCACTGGCTGGTCGCCCCTCCTTTTCCGGTCTTAGATGTTAGTTTGAAGAAGGAGCTGCTAATTATTCGAGTTGAAAAATGAATGCCAATTTAAGGATAGCTGGGATCTAAGTATTCCTTGAAGTTCCAGCTGTTTTGCACCCAACACTTTTTTCAGCTTTATTGATACATACTTGACATATAATAGCATGTCACTTAAGGTGAGCATGGTGCTGATTTGATACATGTATGTATTGCATGATACCACACAAGGTTACTTGACACTTGCCTCACTTCTCATGTTTGCCTTCACCTGCCTCGCCACGCTCACATGACGCCCGTGAGGCCCACACACGCTGTCGGAAAGAGCACTGTTCCTTTCTTTCTTATGGCTAAGGCTCAATAATGTTTATAGGTAGATAGATCGATAGATAGGCAGATAGGTGATAGATACGTAGGTAGATAGGCAGACAGACAGATGATGGACAGAGATACCACATTTCTTCTTCTACTCACCCAGCGACAGACACTCGGGTTGCTTCCATGTCTTGGCCATTGCGAATAATGCTGCAGTGAACGTGGGAACCTACACCTTTGAAATAATTTCAAATACATCTTTATATATGATCATGAAACAATTACTAAAATAGAATTCTCTTCCCATTGGATATTAAAGGCCAGTGACTTCAAAACCCAGCCTGTCCCCCAGCCCTCACTGCTGAGCCACTCAGCACGTTGGCTTCTTCCCTGCGCAGCGAATCCTGTGAGCCCTGGGGACCCACCAAAGTAACATCTGCAAACCTGAGCTAACATATATGTGTTACATCTATTATCTATAGCTACAAAGTCACCTCTCATCTCTTCCCTTCTATTTGAAAAACAATAAATCCCTGAGCAATCCTTAGCATTTTCTTTCCCCTTAATCATCCCCCGCAACTCAATTAGCTGACAAATCACCTTTGCATTGCCTCCAATACTTCCTCTGACCACCTTCATATAGGATGCATCTCGCCAGTTAGATGGCTGCTATCATCCTGCGCCTCTGGCTTTTAAAACTCTTTTTAAACTCTGGCTTTATCCTGTTTACTCTCTAACATAGGTAGCTGATTTTTTCCTCTTTTTTGCCCCTAAAAAAACAATACACATGGCCTGCCTTCCCCGTCTAAACCCGTCACATCTAAGCAGCAAGAGGTGCTGGGGCTGCAGCCCAGAGCCCCGCCTCGGACGCCAGCGTCTGCTCTGCCTCTGGTTCCCCAGCGGCCCACGGCACCTCCCTGGAATTCCTTTCTCTTCCCTGCAAATTAGGTGGAAATCCCACTGAGATTTTTTTTCTTTTTAATTTTGTAACTTGCTCGGAAGACAAAGGGAAACTGGAGAGAGAGAGGGAGATTGATTCTCTTCCTAGGAGCTGAGCGGCGGGGGAGGTAGGGCCGCCCAGGCTCTGCGGAAGGGTGGCGGGGCAGCGAAGGGGCGCTCTGCAGACACAGAGGCGGAGCCTCAGCCCCGGGAGAGAAAGGTGGGGGCGGGGCGGCGCCCGGGGGCTGTGGCGGCAGGAGCACAGGGCCACCCCTGGGCGGCACCGTCTGGGGCAGCGCCCACCGCGTGGCCCGGAGCGAGCGCTGAGCTTCCCTACGCCTGAGGCGGGATCAGCGACGCCCCTCACAGCTGTCCTGGCGCAGGAAACCGGGGGTCTCTGTGCTTCCTGACAGGGCGGATGAAGCACGAGATTCCGCTGTTGTTTCATAATTTCCGTGCAGCATGGAAACAATCTAACCGTTTACCGAAAGAGAACAAACGATTAATTGACAAGCCAGGCTTTCTGCTGGTATGAATCAAGCTTTAAAATTTTGGTAGCAACAAATGTCTAGGAATAAATAAGATACCAAAACCAAGCTACTGTGTCTTTCAAAATGAAACAGCTTGTTAGAAAATGCCTGGTTCTGTTAGCCTTAAATTCGTCAGTTAAGTGAGATTGGAAGTGCGCGCGTCTCATGAAAGGTACGACAGGGATTGACTCTCTTAATCGGTGCTTGCAAAGCCCTTGAAAACCCAGAGAGGGCGCTCCCAAATACGAGACGTGGTCGAGCGCCGTCGCACCCCAGACTTAGGCTGCACGAAGCCAGAACGGCGCTTCCCTGTGAAGGGGGGTAGAGGAGAGGGATAAACTGACTCCGCGGGGCCTGTTTTGTGCAGGGCGTGAGGCTCGGTGCTCATATTTGACCCAGGTTTTCTCCTCTGAGGGGAGGAGCACGCGGGGAGGTTGGAAAGTTCCGGAGAGGTACAAGAAAGAACAGAAAAGCCCTTCACGCCATCGAAAACTAGATTAGCATGGCAACGTATCTGCTGCAGCCCTTGTCCTTAATTTAAAAAAAAAAAAATCTATTGTTTTCTCTAACACATACTTGTTCACTTTAGACATTCAAACTATGAAAACCTATGCAAAAAAAATTAAAAACTTGCTCAAATTTAATCATTTTAACAGTAAAATTATTAAACTTTGGTAACATCATAGCCTTCTCTCTATGCCTATGAAAACAGAGAAGGTAGATCGACACGTGGATAGATAAATGCACAGAAAGACAAAAACGCTTTCATAAAATGGGATCATGTCACAGGTACTACTTTTAACATTGCAATTAAACTTTGTTTTAGTTTAAAATAAGTAAAAATGAAGAGAATTTTGAACTTCTAATAAATAATTTGAGAAAAAAAATTTTTTTCTAAAAGATTTCCTCAAGGGTAGACGACGCACTGACTAACCCTGGGAAGTCAGAGTGCGCACGCGCTATAAATGACCTGTACTGTGTATATATAGGTATATATTCACGCGCGCACACACGACTTACGCCTTCGACCTTTTGCGGCGAAAGGAGGTAATATT
This sequence comes from Mormoops blainvillei, assembly GCA_004026545.1. Classification (NCBI taxonomy): domain Eukaryota; kingdom Metazoa; phylum Chordata; class Mammalia; order Chiroptera; family Mormoopidae; genus Mormoops; species Mormoops blainvillei. Next base: position 8,358 of record PVJD01012669.1, on the reverse strand, counting down.
AGCACTCACGTTGCTGACTCTATTCCCGCGCCCGCTCCTCATTTTTTAACTTGTGTCGGTGTGTTCACGTCCAAGTTGACACGGTCCGCGTCCCGCCCTGCCCCTCGCCCTAACGCGGCCCCTGAGCGTCGGCCGTGTACTGAAATGCTGTCCGTGTGCATTCTGTGTCCTCTCCAGTCTGAAGCCCATGGGGTCTTCACTGATGGATTTCCTCCTTACATCATTTCTCTGAGAAGAGTCATCTGTGTTACGTCCCGCGAGAGGTTTTCTTTTCTTGTTGGTGTTACAGAATGTTGAATGTTATTATATTTAAAAGATTTCTTGCTGGGTGATAACAGCCATGTCACCTTTTAGTCAGAATATTGGGACTGTTTTTCCCTGTCTTCTGGGATAGGAGGCTACTCTACAACATCTGAGAGGAACCTGATGGCTTTTCAGTCTTTCAGATGATTTGCTGGCTTAGCCTGGCCTCCTTGAAAAGTCTTCAGCTTTGAGGACCAGTCAGTCAACAGGCACCTGCCTTGGTGTTGGGTGGGCCTCTCGGTCCCTGGAACAGGTGTGCCCTGTCCACGTATGAGGAATGTTCCGGATGGCTCTTTCTGATTAGGTTTGATTCTCCATGTCAGTGACATCGAGGACATGTTTATGCTAGGCCATCGTATTTGTCTTTTTTATTCATTGCTTTATCTTCAGTTGCTTAATTTGCTGTGCCTTCTCAGCTGCATTCATTACGACAGTCTCAAATTATCCCTTTATGTCAGTAATTGGATTTTCAGAAGTTGTCTGTTTTGTTTCTTGCTTATTTTAATTGATTTATTAGTTCTTTAAAGATGCAGTTTTGGTTGCAATTTGTATTCTTAAGTTTGCAGCCTCCTAATTTATCTGATTCTATTGGATTTTTTTTCATCTTAATACCGTTGTTATTTTTTCTTCTCTTTTCAGCTTTTTTCATTTATTTTTTATTTTTTGTTATGTTATTTTTAAAATTCATGTCTTATTCTACGGCATGAAAGAATTTAGAGAAATTTCCCAGAATTCCTTGACTTCCTCTTCTTCTAGAAGGGGTATGTGCTCACCTTTGGCATGCCCTCTTTCTCAGAGTCATTGCTGTAGAATAGTCGCGGAGCTCCTGTTCTGTTTCTTTCCATTCTGCTCCTACTTGAGGAACTGTGTGCAGACAATTCGTGCGTTCCTTTATACGCTGGGACACTTCCTGACTTTCTCCTCATCGTGTCGGGACCGTTTGCCCGCCCCTCTGAGCGCCAGCTTGGAGGCGGGGTAGACGGTGAGGACACACATTCTGCGTCCCGAGGGAACGGTCGGCCTGACGGAAGTTCGGCCGTTAGAACAGCACCTGGCTGCCTATCTCTATTTCAAGGTTTTATTTTTGGTAAAAAGGGTGTCCCGGTGTCAGACGTAGACCTTGCGGGATGTGAGAAAGTCATGCACAGTGTTGGAGGTCGAGTGGCGGGAGGGAGAGAGACCTTACAGGTGGGGCCTGAGAGAGGTGAGGACGGAGGGACAGCCCAGCGGGGGCGTCAGGTGTGGCGGTAAACCTGGCAGCCGGTATGAGGGCCTGTGCAGGAGGAAAGGTCCCTCACCCAGGGAGCGGGTGGCGGCCACACTTGGCGATCAATGACCTGCCTGGGGATGAACAAAGGCATAACCCATTGAGGATCACGGGAACCGGGCGCTCGCCGCTGAACGGGGCGTTAGGAATGTGGACACAGTGGATGAGCCCCCATAGGCCACTATGCGTGGACAGAGGGGTGTATACAGGTAAACGCGTGCGCGGGCGCACCCGGAGGGCCTGTGGGCAAGAGCGCCCCCGCGCGGCGAGCACGCTCAGCACCCACGTCTGGGCGTCTAAGTGCCGCTCCCTAACGAGAGGAATGAAAAGGATGGTTCTCTTGGCTGAGGCCCAGGAAATGCAAGGAGATTCCAGAACATTCCCTAGTTCCACAAACGGTGGAGGTCTAAGAAGATAGGCACTGGTCAAAACCAGGAAGAAATGCGAACAGGTTATCCCTTGCGTGGTAAGTGCGGCCGTGGCTGCACGCGATAGAAGGGTCCGCGCTGATGGAGACGAACGGGTGATCACGTAAACGTTCCGTGACTGGACCTCTTCTCGGAGTCCCTAACTTCCACACCCCTGCTCATTATCAAGGGACAAGGGGTGACGTGACAGTGCAGAGGTCTGACAGGCAACCCCTTAATCACCGACCGGAGAGAACCCGGCAGAGGCGGGACAGGCAGAGTCGGAGCCCCCGGAGAGCAGGCGGCAGGCGGCGCACACACCCGGGTCGGACCTCAACGCCAGGGAGACGGGCCGCGCCGCGGGGGCGGGCAGGACAGAGGGAGCCCTGCGTGACTGCTGCGCCCTGCGTGGCCGGGGGAGGCTTTTCCATGTGATATTTTTTAAAATAAGTTTTACTTGATTTCAAGAGAGTTTTAAAAAATCTTTATAGACCCTGTAACTGTACCCTCGGCACAGAGCCCCTGCCAAGGCCCCCACCCTGCCCGTGGTGGCCGACTGCTCATAAGAGCCCAGATGCAACAGAACTTCCCCAAATCACTGCTTTGTGATCTGAGTAATCTTCCAAAGTGTCACGGTCAGGGGTCAAGACATGGCTGGGGAGTGATTCTGCCTTGCGGGAGACCTAAGAGACAGAACCACGAAATGAGATCTGAGATTCGCACGTGGATCCTTTGGCTATGAAGGGTTTTGTTAGGAAAATGGTGAAACGGGACTGGAGGGTGAGGGTTGGTCCTGAATCAGGGCTAATTTCTTGGCGTCAGTGGATTCGTGTGGCCATACGCAAGAGTCCTCTTGTAGGAAATACAAGCTCACATATTTGGGATAATGCGCATCCGTTATCAAAATTACTCTCAATGGATCAAAAATTGTCTTTGTACCATGCCTGCAAAATCTTCTGTATGTTTGAGCTTGTTTCAAAGTCAAATTTTTATTAAATGTGTTGGCACGTGATGCAGCCTTGGCCTGAGAGCAGGGCACAGGTTCTCACGTGGGGCTCTCCGTCTCTCTCCAGGTGGCCATCCTCTCAGCCGCCCCACCTTCACCCAGGAGCCACAGGACGTCACCGTCCCTTCGGATCTGTCACAGTCGGAAGTCGCCCTGAGCTGTGCCGCGACTGGTTCCCCCCCTCCGCATTACAGGTGAGGGCCCGCCCCTTGGCACCACCATGTGTTTTTTCCTGTCTTTGAGGGAAAACGTACCCCCCAAAAGTGCTTCAGGCGCCCGGATTTGTAGGGTGCAGCTCGTGAATTTTCACCCAGCTGTGTACCACCTCTCCAACGGTGATGTGGACGTTTGTCCCCAAGGCGCCCCCTCGCCCTGGGCAGCCACCGTGAGGGCCCTGGCTATCGATGAGACGTCCTTGGAACAGCCACTCCTGGCATTGGTGCCAAGCAGTGTCATGTTGAGGTTAGAGCTGAAAGGGAGGGAAGGAAAGAACAAAGCAAGGAGGGGAAGGGAAGAGGGAAGGAAGGAAGGAGGGAGGGGGGCCGACACAGACAGACAGAAAATAATAGGAAGGTTAAGGAAAACACGGGGGAAGGGAAAAGGTTTGTTCCCCAAGTTTGGAGAACCGCAGTGCCAGCGTGTCCCGCGCCCTCTCCCCAAGGGTGGGGCTGCTGCCTGTCACCCACGCACGCAATGAGGGCGAGAGCGTGGAAATGTTGCCCTGAAATGTTGAATCGGAAGCGACACTATGTCGTGTCTGATAGATCTCTGTGACCCCACTGATAGGTCCCATCACCCAAAAAGCACTCCTTTCAGAAAAATACCTCGCAAACAGCTATGTAGCTTCTAAGGTGGAACAACAATTTGAGTCCGGACAAGACAAAAAATAGTTGTATTTGTTTCTCACATAGAACCTGTGGAATAATGCGGAGGTGGGGTCAGCGTGGTCTTGTTCTTAGAAGGTTGCAGGAGCGGCGGAATTTGATCCACGTGGTGCATGGAACTCATGAATTTAAAAATATACACGTGTGTATTTCATGCTTGTGTGAAGAATAATATGTGGTGTGTAAGAACTGCATAGGCAAAGTGAATATAGGAAAAGACAGAATAAATATTAATATGATTATTGTAACTTTGGGTTTTTAAAGCATTTTTTTAATCTTAATTTTTAGAAGGGAAGTTGAATCGACACACACAAAAAGTAACAATTTCAGCCCATTTTGGCACAATAAGCTGTTTCTACCTACTTTTTATGTTGCATTAAAAATACCTTAGTTATATTTATAACTGCTTTGATCTTAAAATTGTCTAGATTAATTAGCTAAATTACTCACTGCACAAGCTAAAGACAGATTCCCCCTTGTATTTTGTGGAGCTGACCTCAGCAGCTTTTTTTTTTTCCTTTTAACAACAAAAGAGTTGAAAGGCTATGTCTTGTCACGTGCCCCTCGTACACTTTCTAAGGCCCCAGCCAATGAGCCTGGTTGTTAGGGCAAAACCATGCACTTTACAAACGGCTTGTTCTTTTTTCTCTTAAATAATGAGCTGTCTTAGTTAATTTAACGTGTGGTTAAATATATAAAGAGCTGACTAACACATTTTTCACATCACCTAATACTTAATGTTGTAATTTTATTTTTTGAGAGCTAATTTGATTGCTCACAAGAGTTGGCAGAGTTTGTTAAAGCAGGAGAAGAATATATGAACCCCGATGAGATAAGGCACGTTTGCTGAGTACACAAGCAGCCGCCCAGCCAATCAATCAGGCGCTTATATAAGAAGAGCTATTAGTTTATCACAGGCAGAAAAAATATAAAACAGCAGTTCTCAAGATAATTCACAAATTAGTTTTATCTATAAAGAAATACACCGGATGAAGAAACTATAGAGTGCCATATTGTTAATTTTTTTTCCCTAAGATATTTGTAAACTGGGAACCTAAATCAGGTAATTTCGTTCCAATCCCATAATGTGGGTTAGCCCATCTCTAATATCATATTATAAAATACTCATAGGCAAGAGACTTTAGAAAGAGTGAGGAAGGAACTGAGTTTTCAAAGCATGAATGTCGGTCTCAGAGCTAATTTCCTTGATAATAAAATGAAGGTCAGAGGTAGCTCAGATAATGCGCGCAGCGACAAAATGTGAAATTTAGTTTTAATGTGACCCTTTCCAGCTTAAACTTTGTAACAAAACCTGGCTGCTAACCACACCCACCGGGACTGTGCGTGCGGGTGCACGTGTGAAGCGGGGAGCGTCCCCGCGGCGCAGCGGCTACCGCCGTTTGAGGCCGTGCGGCGGGGTGAGCAGCGCCGCAGACGAGGTCTTGCGGTGGGAGGAGGAGCCGCGCTCGGCGCAGCAAGGTCGGCCCAGGCGTGACCTTGGGGAGACCGTTCCTGGCTCCCGCATCAGCCCCTTGATCCCGAAGCAGGGAGGCGCGGTTGACTTTCTGATGCGTTTTCCTTTTTAGTCAATTCCCTTTAGCAAATTAAATCTTACCGGGGACCATAAGCGATGTTTAGAGCGGAGCTGCGGAAGCGGCTTAAAAGCGGCGGCCTAGAGCGGCCTCCCGCGGAGCGAACGCACCTTCACACACGGGGCTCTGACCCGGGGGACAGGAGGGCGTCGGAATGTCCGGCAGGTTTGGACGAGGGCTTCCCCGTGGAGAAGATCGCTCCGGGTTTTTAAAGGCAGGAGAGTGAAACCGGCCCGGCAGTTCTGCACCGGGAAGGCCCAGGGTTGCCCAGAGACGGCGCTCGGGGAGGATGGCCTATACCCGCGCATTCCACGGTAGTCAGGGTATGAAAATCAAGCATCATGTAAGTGATTTCTACATAAGCTCTGCTCTCTATCAGAAAAAAAAAAAAAGAAAAGGGAAAAAAAAAAGCCTTCGAATGTCATAGAGGATTTGTGCCAGATCCGATCCTGATCCGGCCACCCCACAAGGGTCCTTTCTCCAATTCGGTCTGCTATTCACTGTCACACTTGATCTTAAAAACCCCAGGAGCTAAAACAGGGTGTATGCTGTTGTGCTAACGCTAGATTGACAGATGTGACTTCTGCGGAAACTCGATGACTCTTGCAAGGGTGCACTGAGACGCCTTCCGCAGGGCAGGGGCACCGCATTCAGGGCACGTTGCCACCCCCAGAGAGACTGTTAGAAATTTAGATTCCGGTTCTCTCTTCAGAGGTGTAGGGCTGTGCTCAGGTGTAGGTGCCTTGCACAAGCAGCCCATGTAGTTCTGAGGCAAGGCCCGGCTTTGACACCCACACACACACACACAGCACAGCCCCAGTTGGCCTTATCCAAGGACAGCAGAGGGACGTAGCTGCCGGGAACCACGTTCTTGACCCAGGGCTTCACTTACAACAGGGAAGGGTGTTCCCAGCAAAAGGTCACGGTTTTAATCAAATCCATTATGTTTCCTGGAATTAGCATGATATTAATTAGATGCTTAAAACAATCATTTAAAGCGTATTTCCTCGTCGGCATCATAGGAGAATTCTCCTCGGTGTTCGATCTGATCAGTAACGTGTGCCTGACGACCACGTGAATTCATTAATACTACTTCTCCATCGATTTGAACATATTAATTAGGACACGGCCCACATCGGGCGCTGAGCCCCTGATCTATGTGCACAGTTTAATAATCGTTGTGCTGTAGTGATTAGAAGGGTTATGGGGAGACTGCGGAAAAATTCATTTGCTGCCGCCAAGCCAAGCACTTTGAATTTGTGTTGAAAAACAATTACTGAGCTTAATTAGGAGCATGTAATGATGACAGCAGTTATTCCAGTGATTGATTTCAAAACTAAAGGGACCTGGCAAAGTGAGCACCACGTCTCCTTTGCTTTGAAATGAAAGGGGACGTGAGGTCCAAAGACTGTGCCCTGGGACAGCAGTGTGACCACGTTGACAGGGAGAACAGGGGTGGGGGTGGGGGGAGAAACAGGCCTGAAGACAAAGCTTTTCTCCAAGTGCTTCTCCCGATGTCAAGAACAAGAAACTGCACACGTTTCTCTAGGGAAAAAAAGAAATTAGCAGGAAGTCCAAGAAAGCGAAACACGGTATTTTTGACTGTTGTCTTCCAACTTCCTTTTATTAAAAAGAAGTTGACATGCACAAGAATTGGGTAAATAATTTGAACGTGACGAGTTGGTCCAGCCCTCTGATGGATCTGATATTTGCCCAGTCACTTCCGATCTTTCACGAGGTCACCGGTCAGTTATGAAGTCCCTCTTCCTTTTTCACTGGAGCAGGCGTCCGCCAGACCCTCTCCCTGGGATATTCCAAGGGGCTCCTAAAAACGTCATGGCATTTGGAAGAATGCTGTAAAGTGTCATGCCTTTCTAACAGTTCGCCGCCAACCACCAAAACACTTGTAAATCGATCTTAGTGCGGCGGGAAGATCCCAGCTCGGCACAGGCCCTCCCAACGGGCGGCGTGGAAACGGGCTGCACTCTGTGGGCAGGAGCCCCCCACTTGTCTACGTGACGCACTGTCTTAGTTCAGTATTTTTAAATGTCCATTTCCCCCGAGGGTTTCTGCGAACACACCAGGACTGCATCTCATTAAATATGCGATATCTATACCTCAGAAAGTCTGGATATTTTGATGAAAGTTGGGGAGGGGGTGAGGTGGGGAAAGTTAGAGATAATTAGTGGATATCCATTCATCTTCAAGTGACCAAGTGACATCTCTGAAGCATCTCATGTTTCTTTCAAATAAAAAACCATGAGGCCTCCCTCCCAGTGCAGTCACAGACTAGAGGGCTGTTCCCTAATAATTAAGCCCAGGGATGTCCCTGCCTAAATTAGCCTCTGAAGCCGCATTAGTTTTGTTAAAGAATCACATCAGTTTGGCATTTCTAAGTACCATGGAAATGTTTCCGGCGAGATGAGTTTTCCGGGGAAGAGGCTAACAGGGACGGCCGCGTCCTTCGGATGCCAGGCTGTTGTCAGCCGCAGGCCGGCAGTGGAGGGTCTTTGGCATCTTGCTCGTGCCATTTGTAACACACTCGTTCCCAGTTTCTCTCCCTAAATCATTTTGACATTCCATTTCGCAGTGTCAGCCGTGGGTGTTTGAAAAGTTGCTCAAGAAATAGAAGGCCAGTGCTGTCGGCAGGATGTCTAAGTTTCGTTTCTCCTGTCAAGGGTTCTGTGGCCCCTTTGCACGTGCTTGGGTGGGCGCTTGTAATCCCTAGAGTCCGTCTTTCAAATACCCTAGGTGTTCATGTCGCTGAATCGTGAAGACAGTTGCCTCCGGTGGAACCGGTAGGGTTTTCTCCCCGTGTAACCCTGTTGGTTTTTTTATTGGTCCCTGGAATTACGAATGCATGTTGCGTATGACAGACCGTGGCCGTCTCTCTATATTA
>PVJD01012668.1:0-38367 GCA_004026545.1 Mormoops blainvillei | reverse complement strand
TGTAGTACAGGCTTCTCCTCTAGGTGAGCGTTCTAGGAACCCATCTGTATCAGTGGACCAGCTGGTGTTGTTGTGAGAGGCTGTGTTTGGCTTCAGTAAATTTTTTTTTAAGGCTCAACATATTTGCCCATTTCATGATGGGTGATTTACGAGTGCATCTGCCTACATCGTGCTGAGCGTTCAGCAGCTTTGGACCAAAAACAGCATGACCCTCATGCCCCAACCCCTCTATTCATCTGATCTTACCCCAAGCAACTTTTTTTGTTTTTTCTCTGGATGAAAAAAGCCCTCAAAGGTAAATGTTTTGCTGAGGTGAAAGAGGTGAAACAAAAAAAAGGCAGAAGCACTAAAAGACACCAAAATCAAAGAGTTCAAAGACTGTTCTGAGCAGTGGAAAAAATGTCCCGATAGGTGTGTTGCATCAGATGGAGCATTTTTTGAAGGTGACTGAAGTTTAAACATGTAAGAATAAATACACAATTGTTTAGAAATAAATTCCATTTTTGGGGTGCCCCCTCATAATTAAGCAAGACAATCACAAATTGTATAAAGTGCAAAGTTAGAAAGAAAGACTTGTGATGAGAATTATAATAGAGATACCAGATTAAGTGTCACAGGGAGATTTCTCTAAAGCAGTGACATTGATGTTGATCCAGAATGACGAGTGTCATTTGGTTAGGTGGCAAACTAGCAGGGAGAGCATTCCAGGTGTAGGACCCACATGCACGAAGACCTGAGATCTAAGGAGTTTGCCTGTGCTGTGAAGTCTTTCTGTCACTCGAAGTCTCCAAGTGTGTCATCCCGAAGATAATGTTTGGAGTAAGATGGAGGTGGACATCAGTAGCAGAGCAGTGTTACACTACACGTACTCTCAGTTTCCATCCAATCCTAAGTATTTGGATTTCCCACAGAAATCTGTAAAATGTCATTGATGGAATAGAGCAAAATATATGTAAATGTTCAAATAGGAGCAAAAGCTTGTAGTAAGTATGTCATGAAATATGTACTTTTTCCAAAGTGAAAACTAGAAAATAAGGAAATTGGAAGAATTTAGAGTTGGAATGAGCCAGCATTTTAAAAAAATCCTCTCCTGAGGAATATTTATTGATTCAAAAGAGAGGAGAGGAGAGACAGAGAAACATCGGTTTCCTCCCGACCAGGGGTTGAACCTGCAGCCTAGATATGTGCCCTGACAGGGAATCGAGCTCTAGAACCTTCTGATGTATAGGATAGTGCTCCAGCCGACTGAGCCGCCTGACCAGGGCAGGGTGAGTCAGCTTTGTAAGCAAACTCCAAATCAGTACAATATCCTCTACTTTTTCTACTAATACTCTCTAAGAATAAATGAAAATGACAGTTGATTTTGGGGCACTGTTGTTCATAATTAATGTACTGAACTCTTCCTTAACTGGATTATCGTGGCATTTCTTCTAGAAAATCTTGAGTTAGATTCTTTTCTAATCATCCTTATCAGTTGATACACAGTCGGAATGCCAGTAGAATGGAAACGGTATGGTTGAATCACAAGGTAAAATGTATGAGTATAAAGTGAAATTAAATTGTGATAAAAATCTGATGTTATTTCTAAGTAGCTCTTTGGAAGACATTACACAGTAAAACTGTAAATATTTCGATTTAATGGGTTTTTCCTATTAACAAACCTATTCCTTATTTGGCGATAAGACTATTAAATGGAGTCTGCTAGCTGCTGTACTATAAAGATTGCAAGCCTCTCGATGACCAAACCATGTCCTCATTTGTATTCCCTGGAATCAACAGAAAACCTGAAAATAATAAGCACCAGTGATGTTTGTCAAATGAATGGTTGAATCAAGTAGAGATTAACATGTCCATCCAAATAGTTATAAGTAAAAAACAAATATCATGTAAAGTTACTAGTAGAAGCAAAAACTCAAATTTATTGTTGAAATCTTAAGGTTTATATTAATTGCTGATTTATGTGTTATATATTCCATAGTCATGTTGCCGCCCATAACTCTCAAAAGTGTAATGTGTAAAAAAATTTTAATTAACTAATATTGCTACATTGCTTTAAAACATCAGTTCAAAATCATTTCTGTTTATAGCATCACTGAGATTCGGTATAGTTTAGATTCACATAAAATGAAATGGCCAATGAAGATAGTTATTGTGATAAAACAACCTTCAAATGTCTTTGTCTACCATATGTTCGTAGTTCACAGATGAGAGAAATGTTTCTGTAGAAATATAATTTGGGGTGGCTTCTAAAAAATAGGCATACATATTTAAAATTTAATATTAACCTTTAACCTATAATTGCAAATTTCAGTGTATATGTAATATAATCTTAGGAGTAATCTCTAAGAAATAATTATAATTAAATGAGGAATGATGCAATTGACAGATTATAAATCCATAATAATCCTCACATAATGTATATATTAAAAAGAATACACATTTGGTATTAAATGTAAATATCCTTAATCCTTACTCCTTATGTTTTCAGTGTAATTATGCTGGGGAGGAACTTGTGTCTTCATGCACATTTGTGTATCATAATTGTTTGTAAAATACAAAGTTGCTATAATGAGAGAATCAGTTTAGGAAACAATGAGAGAATAAAATAGATATGATATTCTATTGGGTAGACAGTTTTTAACATAATTGTGATCTGATTATAGAAAAGATACCTTACACACCTTGCAAAACACTTCTACCAAGTAACAAAGAACATTTTGATATACGTTGTTAGTACACTAGACAAAGAGAGCTTAATGCAGTCAAATAAAAGCCATTGGTGTGCTACATTTTTATATTACACTGCTGAAATTTATTTCTTATATATGAGCACAATTTTAATATTTTCCTAAAACACCCAGAGGTAACTTCATGGGCTACCGATGACTTACAATTACTAATATCAAATTATAGTTGAGCAGGGGTTATGAATTTGTAAATTGTTGCTTAGAACTCTGTTGTAAATTCTCTGAGGTTACTATTATAAAAATACATTTAAAAGTACATTATTTGGACTCTACAGATTATGTAATTATTTTATTCAGCATTTATTTCAAGACCAGTTAAAAAGATATGTCCTGTATTTATAATTTTGCTTTCTTAAAGTTTTTTGAATGGATAATATATAATAATATCCACAAACAAAAATAAAATGATGATGGAATTTGTGACTTAGATAAGGCTATAGAACAATATGGTAAACATATGCTAGTCAGTTCTCAGCTGGGAGAATAACTGCTGGGAGCATTAATGGCCTGAAGACTCGCACAGCCAGTGGAAGGTTGAGAGAGTTACTTTAGATTTTACTAGTCATGTAAATTGCGAGATAACCTGTTAGTCTTTCTTCTTGAATCCTTTTTCTTCTGTAGGAGGATTTGCTTAATTACAAATTCTGACGAACTGACTTCCTTGCCCTTCAGTGCACGAATCCTTCAGACAGGTGTTGCCTAATATTGGTTTGGATTTTCCTCCTGTTCTTTTCTCTTCAGAAATATTCTACACTAAAAATCCCATTCTCAAATCTAAATGGCCTTATCCGATGCTATGATAATGGTAGAAAACTCTTTCTCTTGAGTCAGACATCCTCAAATCCAGATCCTTGTTCTGACCATTACTACCTACATAATATGGAGTAGATTACTGAACTTCTCTGAGCATGTTTTCTTTTCTGTGAAATGGAAATAATAATAGCTCCTACTTCATGTTAACAGTCCCTACTACGAAGTTTTTAAATTTGTAAGCACATGTCCTGGCACATAGCCTTCTATAAATGTTGTTCTCCTTTTATTATTTTTCCTCATCCCTCAGAACTGAATGAGCTGGCCACATACCTATTCTTTTGATCTAATTCAAGTGAAGTTTACAATAATTGACATGGCCTTAATGTGTTATAATCTCCCCTTTGCCCCGTGGCATTTGAGTGGGAAACCATCAAAGACTAACACACAGGGACAAGTACTGAGGGAGTTTTCAATGCCACTCACGGACTGACTCTCTGAGGGGTCATTTATGAGCGGGGTGGAGTCCGTCAAAACTCTTTAGATCACCCCATGGAGGCTTATTCTCTGTGCCCGTAAGGGCAGCTGGGTTGATCGTATCACCACTGCCTATTGTCTGATTCTTTTTTACTTCTAACCTCAGGGCAGCCCTAAAGGCAAAAACAGTTAAGTGGACCTGGTCTGACTTTACCATTTGCCTTTCTCCCTTTTAACATACTTTTCCCATATGCCAGTTATCCCAAAGATCCCTGTCTTTGAACTAAAGGCAGCTGATAAAGAAGATACAAATCATATTTAGTAAACAATAAAACTCAGTTAATGCATATGAACATTTAAGTGTGAAATTGTGTCTCATAATTTCAATCTGATTACACCTAATTGTTGAGTGTGCTTCTTTAGTAAACAGCAAACTGAGTAAAATGTGTGAATTTCCCCCATCTGCTCATAATGCTTATACCCCTGTTAAGATTGGTTCGCGTGACTTCAGAATAAGTAGGTCTGCGTATTGACAGAGCTGCACAGCAAGGTATGGTATGTTTTCATTAGGGTTCTTTCTCTGGCAGCACCCATGGTCCTAGGCAAACTTTATTTGTAGTCTTCCTGTGAATAGCTCTTTTCCATATTTAAACAGAAATGGAGGGGGTGATTCAAATCTGCCTATTTCTGGGAATTTAAGGCAGATTGTTTTATGAAAGTACTCAAAAAAAGGTAAAAATGAAGTCTCTGTGGCCCTCATTTCTTCGATACTTTATGATTTTGTGTGTAATGTGTTATTTAAATGTTTATAACCTTTCGATCTTATTTAGAATATAATTCTTATGAATGTTGGTATTCGTTACTGTTACCCTTGGGGTCAGGAGCCCCATGCGGACGCTGCCGAGGAGAGACCAGAGTGCTGTGAGAAATCAGGTCTTATCACTACTCCTTGCAGAAGCAACAACAACAAAACCTTATTGTTCTGTTTCTTGAGAGAACACTTTGCAGATAAAACTGTGACTATTGCTCAGAATATTGTTAAAGAAAATTCTGTAATAGTAGCTAGCAGGAAGTTGTTTTTTTTTTTTAAATTTTAGGTGAACATAAAAATAGTGAGTGCTGTGCTTGCTAATGCTTATCTTGTGCCAACCGGCCCGTTCTCAGCAGGATGTGTGTGTTGCCTCACCCTCCACAGCAACCCTAAGTGAGGTAGGTTACGTTGCGCCCATTTTGCAAGTGAGGAATTAGCTCATGAGGTCTGTCCAGAAGGTATCTAGCACGTAATGTGAAAAACAGAGACATTTATTGAAGAAGATACAAGATACCAGAAACACTGTACAAACAGGACAATGATACCTCAGCCCCCTTCAAAGTAGGCACCATGGGACCTCACACAGTTTTCCCAGTTGCCATCAGCTGTCCCGTCATATTCTCCTGAATCTCACTGATGGCTTGAAATCAGTTCCCTTTTAAAAGCAATTTCAGTTTTGGGAAAAGCCAGAAGTTGCAGGGTACTAAATCTGGGTTGTAGGGTGGCTGAGTCACCTGGGTGATTTGATGTTTTGCCAAAAAACTCTGCATGAGATGCGATGCATGAGTAGGTGTGTTGTCATGATGAAGCTGCCAATCACCAGGTGCCCATAGCTGTGGCCTTTGGAATCATCCAAACAGTTTCCGTGGAGGAATGTTTAAGCTTAACACAAAATTTGATTCAGATTTGTTGCTCTACTCAGTCAGTCATTTTGAATGTGACAGCCACACAGCACACATGCTCACTCGATGGCTTCTACTGCATTCCAGTCCACCCTCCTTGGCCGCCAGGTTACACTGATGTAGTGCAAACTGTTCTTGTTATATTAACAATGGCTATACTTTTTCTGGACAGACCTCATAGGTTAACTTGTTCACACTGCATACTTGCTTAAGGGGCAAAAAGAGGAATTCAACACATGCATACATGACTGCGGAGTCCATATACTTAATCTCTACATTATGTAGCCTTTTGGAGAGATCTTGCACATATATAAAGGTTGTACTGCAACAGTTTTGGTGGTGCACTAAATAATCAAATTCAAATTTTCACTGAAAAACTATTTTGATGTGACAAAATGCATAGTTGAAACAATATTTTTGTGAAGTTCTATTGTAATTTCAGTCAAGTCCTGTTGAGATTCCTTATGACTGTAGGCAGAGTCATCTTTTTTTTTAGAAGCACTTTTGTTTATAAGCACCAACAGAAAAATAACATCTCATGTATAAAACACAAATCCTTTGAGCTTGCTGCAAAAAAAAAAATGCTTCTCTTTCCAACTAATGAAGTTTCAGGTCATGCATTTTTGGTGTTGAAGACTCTGGGATAAAGAATGAGAATTCTGATAGGGAATTGTTTCTTTCTAAAGTCAAAGATCTTTCTTGATATTTTATACTTATTTTAGTTCTATCGAGATAAGTAAAATGTGCCTGAAAATAGATTTAGCAGTTTATAAAGATTTCATCTCAAAAGGCCCACAAGTTTTTTCTGCCTCAGAACAGCTATATTGTGTCCATTTCTCTCCATCTGTACCTTTTTAATGATGGGCCTTCCCACCACATTTTGGCCAGGTCTGTCTGTGGCCAGTAAGATGGATGCAAGCCATAGGCTGGTCTCTTTGTTGCTAATATTTGTAACTGATAGCGTGTCACAGGGGCTAGAGTGAGTAATGGGACCCAGCTTGGCTAGAAGTGTGTGCCTTCAGTTACCCATTAGATTCTAGCAGATAACATTGAACTAGACAGACAATGAGTCTTCATCAGGAATTCCACAAAAACATCAAGGAACAGATTTGCAGGCAATATCCAGCAAGACCACCAGGTCTAGAGTCTGTGAAGTTTGATGTTAGCATGTGCAGCCACTGTGAAGTCCAGGGGACATCACTCCCCTGAACTTCCAGTAACCACCATCGGACACTATGTTGTTACTTAGCCAGAAGCCCTGTACTCTTGACTTTGCTTTATTCTTACTCCTGGGGATGGGCAGCCCTGGGAGGAGATGGTGGAACATAAGCCACATTCCTTAGGAACTGTGAAAAAGTAGAATTGCAATAATCTTACTGATTGAGGATGCAGTTTGTATTAATCAAGAAGAGTGACATTTGTAAACTACTTTACAAGACATATGCTGGTAAGGAGGAAAGATTAATAACATTGTCTCTGGGCTTTGTTCTCACTTAAATTGGTGCTGGATGGGTAGTGAACTTTTTGGTAGAAATATTAAAACTACTATCTAATGATAAAATGGTAACGCAACAATAATTACCCTGCTTCGAACGTAATGACGATGACACACAGACCTGCAAGCTCTAGTGAAGTGTGCAGCTGATGCTGGGTTGTGAGAAAGCACAGACTATGTGTAAAGGGATTTATTATTTAGAGAGTCATTTTGCTTTTTCCTGACATGTGCTGTTCTATGTTAAACTTTGCAGTTCCAAGGTTTACTAATTAGTCCTCTGGATCTCACCCCTGAAGTTCTCATGGAGATCACCTTAAGCATTCTTCTTGCTGTTAGGAGTTCTAAACATCTGTCCCCATTTTGCATAATATAATGACTACCATTTATTGTGCATGATCTCATTTGATCCTGTGAGAACCTGTGAAATACATAGTATCATTATTTGTAATTTATAAATGAGTAAACATCAATCAAGAGAGGTCATGTTAAGACCATGAAGCTTGGACATATCACGATAAACCAGGGACACCAACATTCATTTCACTGCATTTTCTTCCTATTAGTCCATATCCGTGTACTAACCTGAGCAGAATATCTTTTTCATATGTGTCAGTACACACATACATGTTCTTAATATGTTTTTGGCTCCCTTTACTGTTCTGATATTAATTCTAGCTGTGGTTTCCTTGTCTTCCCAGTTTACTAATCTAGGGATGGCAAATTTGTAGCATGAAGTCCCTTGGGTTTATCCCTTGCCCTTGGCAGACATAGCCAATCAATCATAGCAATTGTCTCTGAGCCAGATTCGGCTTCATTATCACTTCAGCCCATTGCTTGGGAAGCTCAGCCAATGGATCGGTATTGGTTCCCAAGTTAAATCTCTTTGTCATTCCTGTATCACAATATACATATATTTGTGTCAGCCATGTCCTCTAGCACAAGTACACACAGCATTTACCGTGATCTTTTCTCAAATATTTATCTGTTGGACATCTTTACTTTCAAAGATGAATGGTATTTGTGAACAAGCATTTTCATGGTATTTTGAAGTCATCCCATCTAAATTCCATTCATAAGATGAAAGTGATTTATCCATAACCTTCTCCCTGACCCTTTTTTGATGGATCATTGCTCACAGACAATGATGTTACATCTTTACTATTATTGAAAAATTTGGTCTCACCAGATTTGAGAACTCTTATTTTAATATTGTGGCTTTCTGTTTCATTTAAGTAGAATATTTAGTAAATTCATATACCCATAAAAATTATCACTTTCCTTTCAAACGTTGCTAAATTTTATAAGGTCTGTCCAGAAAAAGTCTAACCGTTGTTAATATAACAAGAACAGTTAGTGCAACATCATGTAACCTGGCAGCCAAGGAGAGTGGACTGGAACGCACATGTGTAAACAATGATGACTTCACTGTACTAGTCATTGGGGGCAGTAGACACCCTTGAGTGAACATGTGTACTGTGTGGATGTCACATTCAAAATGACTAAATGAGTAGAGCAACAAATCTGCATCAAAGTTTGCATTAAGCTTGAACATTCCTCCGTGGAAACTATTCAGATGTTCAGAAGGCTGCAGCTATGGGCAGCTGGTGACTGGCAGCTTCACACAACATGCTTATATATCATATCTCGTGCAGAGTTTTTTGGCAAAATATCAAATCACCCAGGTGACTCAGTCCCCCTATAACCCAGATTTGGCGCCCTGCGACTACTCGCTTTTCCAAAAACTAAAAAAACCTTTGAAAGAGAAGAGATTTCAGACTGTCAATGAGACTCAGGAAAATACATCAGGACAGCTGATGGTGATTGGGAGAACTGTGTGAAGTCCAAAGGTACGTACTTTGAAGGGGACTGAGGTGTCATTGTCCTGTGGTACAATGTTTCTTGTATCTTGTATCTTCTTCAATAAATGTGTCTACATTTCATATTACATGCCTGGATACTTTCTGGACAGACCTTGTCTGTATCTTTATCCTATGTCGCCATGATAGTTTAGAATAACGAGCAAGTGGAAAGTAAACCTATCCAACCTATAGTTGCCTTATATGCACTTAGTAATCATTGGGGTAAAACTAATGAGGAATTTCTGGTTTTTATTTTAAGATGATTAGGTAGATAAAAAAATAATAATTGCAAAAGCAGGTTGTGTTTTTATTTCTTTCTGGTTTTTTAAAATCTATTCCTCTTAGGTAATGTCACTTAGCTAATGCTGTAGAGTTCTTAATTTTATTTTGTGCAAGCCTTTGGCCTGTCTTTTTTGAAAGTTCACAGTAAAGGAGTGTTGTTTGCTGCTCACCTTACCCAGGTCAAGATACTGCTGTTGTTAGTTTTGCCACTTTTCAGATACAGAAATGCAGCTCTGGCAGTTACATCCCTTGGGAAAAACCTACTGCCCAGAGGTGCAAGAGACAGGCCAGTTGATCACCAGTGTCCAGAGACTGCCAGTCCCTTTCTTTCAGCGTTCAGATTCCTGACTCTACAGAGCTTCTCTGCAACTTCCTGAAACTGATTCTCGTAGTGATGACACCTCACATTACCAAGTAGAGATTTGACAAATACTCAAGTTTGTTTTATCAGTATGGACAACATACACAATAGCAAAACCTGCAAACATTTCATGGAATTAGGTTCTGGCTCTGCCACTTTATAAACAACTTGATCTTAAGACAGTTATGTAACCTCACTAGGACTGACTTTTATCTTAAAGTGGGACAATAACAATATCAAGCTCAATGGAGTATTTTGAAAATTAAATAAGGTAATATAAAGGAAGCATTTGTAAGAGCTTCTGATGAATATTGCTCTGCAATGTTATAATTTTCAAGTTCAGACAAATATTTTTATTTTGTATTCTAACATACTATGCCATTTGATTCATAAAATAGCACCATGACAAAATATATTTCACATGTCTATATTGAAACAGACATGAATTAAGGTTTATTTTACTTTAATATTTGATTCTTTAATTAAAAAAAATTATTGTTGTTCAGTTAGAGTTGTCCTGCCTTTTTCCACATTGCTCTCCCTGGCCCTATCATCCCCACTCCCACCGTCAGTCCCCCCATTGTCTGTGCCCACGAGTCCTCTATTTGTGTTCCTTGGCTTGCTCCTTCCCCTTCTTTCCCTCAATATCCCCCCCCGCCGGTCACTGTCAGTTTGTTCTTTATTTCCATGTCTCTGGTTCTATTTTGCTCATTTGTTTGTTTTGTTGATTAGGTTCCACTTGTAGGTGAGATCATACAGTATTTGTTTTTCATCTCCTGGCTTACTTCACTTAGCATAATATCCTCCAGTGCCATCCAAGCAGTAGCAAAGGGTAGGAGTTCCTTCTTTCTTTCTGCTATGTAGTATACCATGGTGTAAACCTATCACAATTTTTTGAACCACTAATTTACTCATGGGCACTTAGGTTGTTTCTAGCGCTTGGCTATTGCAAATAATACTGCTATGAACATTGGGGTGCATAGGTTCTTTTGAATTGGTGTTTCAGGATTCTTAGGGCATCATCCCAGCAGTGGGAGTGCTGGATCAAAAGGCAGTTCCCCCTTTATTTTTTTGAGGAAATTCCATTACTGTTTTCCATAGTGGCTGCACCAGTCTGCATTCCTACCAACAGTGCACTAGGGTTCCCTTTTTTCCACCACCTCGCCAGCACTTGTTGTTTGTTGATTTGTTAATGATGGCCATTCTGACTGGTGCGAAGTGGTATCTGATTGTGGTTTTAATTTTCATCTCTCTAATAGCTAGTGATGTTGAGCATTTTTTTTTCATGTCTTTAGACCCTCTGTATGCCCTCCTTGGAAAACTGTCTCTGTTCAAGTCGTTTACCCATTTTTTAATTGGATTGTTTGCCTTGCTGGTATGGAGTCGTGTGAGTTCTTTAAATATTTTGGAGATCAAACCCTTGTCCGAGGTATCATTGGCAAATATGTTTTCCCATACAGTTGGTTCCCTTTCCATTTTATTGATGTTTTCTTTAGCCATGCAGAAGCTTTTTGGTTTGATGTAGTCCCATTTCTTTATTCTTTCCTTTATATCCCTTGCCCTAGGGAATGTATTGGTGAAAATATTGTTGCATGGGGTATCTGAAATTTTCCTGCCTATAAAACTTTTTTAATTACAAAAGAAATATAGGTTCATTTTATAATGTATGTTAGCAAAGAGATGAAAATTAAAATCTTTCTTAATTCTATGATCCAAAGAAAGCCACCATTACTATTTTGGTCTGTAACCTTGAGTCTCATCCAGTATGTGTATAAGTATATACATATACATTTTTTTAAATGGAATTATGTATTTATGTTTTGGAACTATTAAAAAGTAAACTGAGGCTCATTAAAATTTACAAGTGTTTATTTGAACAAACATCAATTTGAGCTGGGCAGCACCAAACCAAATGTGGTTAGGAGCATTCCATTAAGAGGAACTAGAACAAAGGATTTTGGAGAGAAGACACAGATGCGAAACAAGGAAATCACTTGATGGACTTTAGCATAAGTGATTGCCTTATGTGGGAAAGACTTATTTACTATCTATGATTGGCTGTTTTATGTTTATTTTCTCAGATTTGAGTACATCAACTCTGGCTTAGATTTCAGTTTGCTTATGTAGGCAAACCAAAATGTTCAATTACTTTAATAAAACTATAAAATATTGTGAACATCTTACAGGACTTTAGACATTATTTTGCAACATAATTTTTAATGATTTCATGCTATTTTATAGTGTAAATATAATGACATTTAAGTAATCCTATAATGGTTGGGCATTTGGAATTTGAATGATTTTCTTTTTAACTTTTTCTCTTTTACACTCACTATTTCAAACCAATCTGCAATGAGTAATTCCTGTACTTATATCATTGTGCACATTGTAAATCATTTCCTTAGGATCAATTCCTGAATATAGAATTATTTAATCAAAGGGTAGGTATATTTTAATGTCTTAATTAAGAGTGGTTTAAAAAATAGGTAATGGATTAACAGGGAACCAACATAAAAAACTACAAAATGGTAGCATTCTTCCTCTCGCCACAGTCATTCATTCAGCCGTTTCCAATCCATCTACCTAATTCTCTACCTGCTTCCTCTCCAATAATTTTCTAACCTTCCAGGGATTTTTTTTTTTTACTGTATATTCAAGGAAATATAAACCTATACTTTCTCACTGACTCTTTCACACAAATGGAAGCATATAAGATGCATGCACTGCTGTTTTCTTTCAAACATACATCTCATTCTCATTTTGCTTGCATGCAGTTCCACTGGTAGATGTGAAGGTTAGTTACAATTTTTTTACTCTGACAAGCAGTACTGTAATAACCACTTATATGCATTATTTACATATTTTGAGTCTCCTGAATAAATTCCTAGAAGTGAAATTGCTGATCAAGGAATATATGAATTTATATTTTTGTTAAATATTGCAAATTGCCTACCTTAGGGATTTCACCAGTTTCACTGCCAGCAGCAATGAGTGGGTGTCCCTTCTCCCTGCAGACTTGCCAAAAGGATCAAATCTTTTTAAAAGTTTTTATTTATTTATTTTTAGAGAAAGGGGAAGGGAGGGAGAATGAGAAGGAGAGCAACATAGATGTGTGAGAGAATCATCCATCACTTGTCTCTCTCATGCTCCTAGCCAGAGACCTGGTCCACAACCCAGGCATGTGCCCTGACTGGGAATTGAACCAGTGACCTTTTGGTTCCCAGGCCAGCATTCAATCCACTGAGCCACACCAGCCAGAGTGGATTTTTGCGTAGTAGGTAAAAAGTGACATCTCAAAGGAGGTGTAATTGTATTTCTCTTAGCACAAGTGAGATTGAGAACCTTACTCATAGAGCCATTTGCATTTGTCTTTTCACCTTGTTTAAAGTGTTTTTGCCCTAAAGACTAATAAATGCCTTAGATATGTTTGTAGTTGAATTTATCATTTTTTTCACTTATGTGTTTTGAAGTTTTTGTATATTATTACTGATATTATAAACTAATTTTACATGTTCCCTCTGCCCCCAGGCGTCTTATAATAATAGTGCCTCCTGGCCTTCTTCTTGTTGCATTTACATCTTTGAATCTACTTGCATTATCACGATGTGAGGAGGGAGGGGTGGATCCAACTTATTTATTTTTTTCTAAATGTCCTAACTACGCCAGCACCATGTTCTGTCTTGTTCTGAAATTCTACCTTTACCATAATGTACTAAATTCCAGTGTGCTTGTTTGGCTCTATTTCTAGACCTCTTTTTCCTCTTCCATTTTTCTTTGTGTCCATGCCACATTGCTTTTATTACTAAAGATTTAATAAATTTTAATATCTGGTAGGACAAGTCCCTGCTCACTTCTTTTCTATTTTAGATTTTTCCTGGATAGTGGCCTTTGGGTTTTGTTCATATAAACTTTAGAATTACCTTGTCTCATCCCAAGACTTGCTTTTTTTTAAAAATCCTGTTAGACTTTTTCACTGGAATCAGATTACATTTACAAAGTACCTGAGGAGAAACAACAACTTTATAATGTAGGGTCAACCTTCTTTGGTGTCATTCAGCTGTGTTATAATGTTTTCTCTAAAATATCTTGAATATTTTTCTTAAGTTTATTGCTATTTTTATATCCCTTCTTTTGCTTTCTATAAATGTTTCCTCTCTTATTATATATTTTAGTACCCTAAGATTTTAAAGTATATATGGAAGTTATTGATTTTAATATTAATTTTGTGTGTTATGTTAGTGAATCCTGTCATTGTTTACTGTCATTCTTTAGTTAGAATCTCTTGGTTTTTCTGGTCACCAATCAAACCTTTGCAAATAGGAATAGTTTTAGCCTCCTCCTTTCTGATATTCATGATTGAAAACGTATTCTTTTGTATAAATATACTGTTCTCCAGGTGTTGTGCTTGATTTTACTGAAAATTTTCTCATTAAGCATAAACAATATTTTGTCAGGAGAATACCTACCTATTTGTATGTTATTGAGTGTTTTGTGTACATTTTCTTGTTTTTATTAAGGAAGCCTTTTGAATTTTATCAGATGCCATTCAGGAGCTTGAAAGGTAATCATATTATTTTCCTCCTGTGATGAATTATGTTATTAGATTTCATAAAATTGAATTTCTTGATTTTTTATACTTTAATGCTGCTGAATTCTGTTTCATAATATATATTTTAAAGGTTTTTTATACAGATTGCCTTCAGTGAGGTTGTTCCATAGTTCCCTATGTGTATGACCAGCATTTACTCTGTTTTAGAGACAAAGTCATGTACACCACACTTCACAAAAAGAACTTGGAAGACTCCATCCTCTCTTTGCTCTGGAATAATGAATAGCCTTCATTGTTTATTCTTTAAAGATTTGTTAGAAATCAGTTAAAACATTTTCACCTAGTGCTTTTTTTTTTTTTTTTTTTTTTGGTGGTAGCTCTAGGTAAATTTTCCTACATATCTTATGGAACATGATCTGTTTTCATTTATGGTTTCTTTATAGTTATTGTTGCTAAATTACATAAGTATTTTTGCTTGATTGCCTGAAAAAATTATTTTAGTATCTTTAACATTACACTAATTTATCTTAGCGATAACAATTTTTGCATATTCTACAAAACATGACTATTTTTAAGATATTTTGTTTCTTATTAAATTTATTGGGGTGACATTGGTTAATAAGATTATATGGGTTTCAAGTGTAGTTCTATAGTATGACATCTGTATAGTGAATTTTGTGCTCACCACCCAAAGTCAAATCTTCTTCCATCACCAACAAAACTCTTATTATTTTTATACTTTTTTCCCTTTGAATTGTATTTTTACCTATTTCTGGCTTTCTGGTTTTTTCCCAGAGCCAAAGAATTTATACATATCTAAGATCATTTTTGCTTGTCTTTTATGTCTATTATTTTCTCTCTTATTCTTCCCAATCATTTTTTTGTTTCATTTTCTTTATTTTTTCCCCCTCACTTAACACTCTACTTCCCTTAATGTGTTTGCTGTAATTTCTGTTTTCTTCTTGGCTTCTTTTAATTTTTTCTTCATTTCTTGCTTTGCTTTAGAATTATAAGAATAAAGCTGGCTTTGCCTTATTCTTACAATTCTTGTTAATTTTGCATATCACATTTCATCATCTCTTTTCGTTTTACCACTTCATTTCTGAGATCACGCATTTCTGCTTTGGGCAAGTAATGAGGCAGGGGAGGCTTGGGAGAGTGAAATGGGGTAAGAGACCAGCAATATTCTTAATTTTATAACATAGAGCTTCTCTTATACTCTGCTGCCATGCGGACTGTTTTCTACAAACGGGGCTCCTCTGTCTGATTTTGTATGTATGTGTATCCTCACCTCTTCTACTTCTATGAATAATTATTATATTTTCATGGATCAGCTTTACCTTTGCATCTCAGGGTGTGTTCCTCACCTTCAAAAACACTATCCCCTTCAAGAGACCTCTTGATGCTAGGACCCCTGCCGTTGCAGCCTCTGTGCTTCTATGCACTTCTTCCCAGGCCACCCTTTCCTGGTCTCAGTCTGCACACACACTTTAATTCCTATAGATTACTCTGGTGTCCAACTTTTGTGAAAAATGAATCTTGCAGGGTCTTATTTTTTACTGTCTTTATTGCTTTTAGATGTTTTCTGGAAGGATCAAGGGAACATTCTGATTTACAAAGTCACATTTATGCTAGAAATCCAAATTGATATTTTCTTAATTGTGTAATCAGCTTTGCCACAAAAATATTGCTATTAATTTTGATGAATTTGGTGTCAAGCATAAGCTCACATGAAAATTCAACATAGTTGAAGCTACTCTAATTGTGGAAGTTCGAACAGGGGAAGCCTATGCCCCATGCTCCCTTCACTGGAAATGCGCAAAAGGAACTTCCCTAATAGAATTCACATCTGACTGAGAACAGTGGAGCAAGTCCCATTTAATTTTAAAATGTTGGCTATCATTTCTTTGAGAACAGGGTAACTGGAAGAAAATATAATTCTGGTACCAAATGACAGTGTTAAAATTTTAAGAATTCATAAAAATAGGCTAGAACTATTTAAAGGTTGATGTTTCTTACATTGGTTTCCCTCAGACTTTGAAATTTTACAGTGTATTTATTGAAGAACTTTAGCGTAGTTTGAGGTTTGTCATACCACCCAAAACCTGAGTATGTTTCAGTGTGTTTGGCTGCTAAGTGAATAGCTTGGGCAAATTTAAATAATTCAGGTAGAAATTAGAATAATTTACTTTCATATGTCAAAGAAGCGTTTAAAATTTGGCCCAACTTTCTCCAAATAAATTATTCATCTTGCAAGATTATTTTATTACAGTTCTACAGACTTGTATTGCTTCTCAGATAATAAAGTTACGGTGTCTAAATATCATAGTTGTATGTAACATTTAGATTGAACAATGGGAATTTTCTCCCTTCTTCGAAAATACCATTTTCTAACGTGCATAAGAACCACTAGGATGGCGAAAACTATACAAAGTTTGTTAGATCTTGCTTTGGTTTCTTGAACACATTTGACCTATGAAACAAAAGTTAGTCTGCTGATTAGAAAGGAAATTATGTAAGTGAGCTTTTATTTGTTTCATGATTTTTATTGATGCAATGCTCTTCATGTTTCTCTCTTGTATTGCTCCCAAGTTTAGTACAACGTGAATGGAAAATTAGGAGTATAGAATTTTCCTTGTTGATTTAGTCTGAGGCTCTAAATACTTAATGCCACTTTCTTCCACTTTATGATAAACACTGAAGAGGAAATGAAGGGCCAGCTGAGCCAGCTGTGTTTATGCGCTACCGGCTGCCCTTGGTCTTGTCTTTATGAAGGTCTTTTAATTATAACTAACCTTCTCTAGCCTTGGACTGTTTTTTTTGATGACATAGATTCTAAGAAGAAAAACACACATGAGAAACTTTAGAAGATCATAAAGCTTTTCGCGTACTTGTACGTCTTGACAAACAGCTCTACATGATTACAGAATGTTTCACTTTCTAGTTTCTTTTATATTAATAAAACCAGTTAAAAGAATTCTTTCAATATCTATCTTATATGATTGTTCAGGCTAAATATATATTTTATATGTATTTTCTTGCGTGTTTCTTTTTTTATTTTCTCAAGACACAATGGAAACAAATTTAGGAATAAAATTATGACAAGATGATTCTTCAGATGATAATTTAAATAGTCACATTTTTGAATGGCAAGTTATTTAATACTTGGAACTTATGGGTGACTGGATGTCCCTTTTCGGGCCAGGGGTGACATCCTAGAAGGTAAACAGTGGTTGGTATCCTAACCCACATATACAGGAATAAAAAGGATAAGTCTGTGTCAGATTCCATAAAAACCCCAAGGCAACGAAAATAGTCACCACATGCGAAGGGCAAGACCCCGGCCAGAATCAGGCCAGTTAAAGGCTCAGAATCTCCAACAGACCTGAGATGGAAAGAGCAGGGAGAAAATGGAGTAGGATCCTGGGTCGTTTACTAATGAAGCAGAAGCACTTGCTGTTTAGCTTTATTCCTCTTAGCTACCTTTTGTGTGGTAAGGTTGGGCTGTGTTAACATAGCACTGGGAAGTGTTATTCTCTGTATTCTTTTGATAAAGAGTCATGGCTGCTTGAAGGTCTCGTGATAATTCAGAAAAAAAAACAAAGGCGAAGCTACTTTTCAAACCCTGGAAAGTGTTGTCATGAAGGAATAGACCATTCAGAAAAGGAGAATTTGGCATCTCAAGCCTGTCTCTGTGAACCCAATTTGCAGAGATTCAGGGAAAACTCTCTCCCTAGGAGAGGAGACTTCAGATATCCATCTTTTATCTTTTCCAGAGTCACATCTTTAAGATACTCAGAGCAGCCTTGGCCGGGTGGCTCAGTTGGTTGGAGCATCAGCCTGGGTTCCATCCCCGGTCAGGGCACAAACCCAGAGTGTGGGGTTGATCCCAGTCGGGTCAGGTACGGGAGGCAACCACTTGATGTTTCTCTCTCACATCGATGTTTTGCTCTTTCTCTGTCTGTCTGTCTGTCTGTCTGACTCTCTACACTCCTCTTTGTTTCTCTCTAAAATCAGTAAAAAAGACGTATTCTTGGGTAAGGATTTAAAAAAAAAAGATACTCAGAGCAAACTGAACTTCTAGGTGGCATATGTCTTTCATGACACAAAAACCATTAAGGAGATCACTGTGGCGGTGCAGTAAATTGCATTTCATAGAACGCTGGGAGCTGATTCCGACTGCTCTCATCCTCCTCGTTCTCATTTTATACGCACATCTCTGCTCATTACATCTGTCTTAGTAGTTCATGCTCCCATATTTCTCCTGTTCATTTACATTGTACTCGGGTTGCCATGGAACTGAAAAGCGTCTTAGTGATCGTGGATCAGCATCTTATAGATGTCAGAACTGAAGCTTGACAGGGGGCACCCTGATCAAGGTCACACCTCAGTGTGTGGCAGAGTGAGGGGACAGTCTCTTCATTATACCTTGCTCTTCATGTAGACAAAAACAAATGGGAAATCTTAGCTTTTCACTTGACTCGGCTCCCATGTCCCTCTTCAATAAAGCAATTTCTTGCTGTGTACAAAGGTCACTGGGTTTGAATCCAGGATGAACTGTCCACTTTCTCTGTGACCACAAACACGTCCTTTGCCTCCACGGCTCAGCATTCTAATGGTAAAATAGAGAATAACTGCTCCTAGGGTTAAGAACCTCAAATAAGTTAACATTCATGAAGTACAAAGAATAGTGTCAGGCTACAATATTTGCTCAATAAAGACAAGTTGTCATTATTATTACTGTTCTTATTAATAACATTTTCTCATTTTATATTTTTCATGAATATCACCCAGTTAGCACTGATTTTCTAAGTTGTTTATTTAGAATGTTAGTTTATTACAGTTTTCTTGTCCCAGATAAGTCATTTCAGAGTAGGAATTTAGTCTTATTCCTTTTTTGTACCTTCATAGGCCCTGACATAATGTTTGATGCAACATAGGAATTTGTAAATACTATTTTTTTCCTGATGGTTGCTATTAAAATAAATAAATTTCTAATAGTTGCAATGCTGACCAATTTTTAGATGTTTTCAAGGAAAATGCCAGTTAAAACATGGAAAGATTATAATATGCCGGTGCCCTGTGTAATAAAGCAAAGAACACTGCACATTCATAGCATTTAAAGGTACATTAAAGATATCTTACAATACATGTTTTAGGAACAGTGGGTCAGAGGATAGGGTATTTTGCATTACTGCCACGGCCATTATGTGAGACACTGCCAGACTGTGTAGTGATACCATAATGATGTGAAAAGTATTTACTCATAGCCGTGAATTCTGGACAGTGTTTTAGGAAGACACATTTTTAATTTATGTTCTTGGCTACATGTTAGCATAGCTTGGTAACCTTTAAAAAAAATGAGATAAAATTGACATATAACATTATATTAGTTTTAGGGTCACAACTTTATGATTTGATATATGTATATTATAAAATGATTCCAAGTTAGTTTATATCCATCACCACACATAGTTTCAACTTCTTTGTGTATGATGAAACTAGTTGGGTTTTTTTCTGTCTTTTTACTGTCAAGATTTTGAAGATTCTAAGTTTTCTGACTTTTATAAATCAAGGGAAAATCTATGTTCTTATTAAAGACAAAAATAGGTATATAGGTAAGAAATATGTAGGGAACTAAATTAACAAAACAGGATTTGCAGGCATAACTGGATATTTTAGCCATTTTTCTTAAGGTGCTAGCAATTTCCAATCAGTGAATGGGATGGTGAAGAATGTAACTTGTTCCATGTTGCCCATGGAATTCATTCTATTTAGTTTTAAGTATTAAGGCTCTAAAAACTGTATCTATAGACAGCAAATGCAAAGATTTTATAATAAACTCTTGGGCCACAGTTGTTTGTTTATTCCTTGAACAAACATTTATTGAATGCCAGTTATATACAAGGTCCCATTTGAGGATATTAGCCTGAGCCAGGTAAGTTTCCTGCATAGACACCAACACATCTGAAATGAAATGAAAATGTGAGTGTAGAATTGGAATTAAAGGGAGAATCAGACTAACATATTAACACCAAGTCTGTCTGACTCTCTACACTCCTCTTTCTCTCTCTCTCTAAAATCAACAAAAAAGATGTATTCTTGGGTAAGGATTTAAAAAAAAAAGATACTCAGGGCAAACTGAACTTCTAGGTGGCATATGTCTTTCATGACACAAAAGCCATTAAGAAGATCACTGAAAGCCTGTGCTGGGCCCTATGCTTTGTGCCTCCTATTTATTTATTAGCTCACTTCATCCACACAGCCCTGTGAGGGTGGCTTATTGGGCCCATTAATGATGAAGAAACTGATGGTCAAATTTCCGCAATGACTTACCTAAGGCTACACGAGTAATAGTAGAGAGAATTAGGATTTCAACCCAGATTTTCTGATTCTTTGTCCTGTGACCTACCACACACAGATCTCTCCCATGTTGTTGCTGTGTGAATTGAGAGGAAGAAATGACATGAAAGATGTAATGTAGCAATTGTGATGCCAGGCATGTTATGGATAGACAGTAATAAGTGTTTGTTATAATTATTATGCTGAAGTTGTTAAGCTAAGCCCCTGTCTCTTTCAGTCTTCACCTAGTCTCCTTGCTGCAATACTTTGGCTGGTAAGTCCAAGATCAAGACACCAGTATGGTTGCATTCTCTGGCAAGGGCCTTCCTCCTGATTCTGAGCCAGTGCCTTTTCACTGTCTCCTCTTATGGTGGAAGAAACTAGGGATCTCTGGGGGATCTCCTTTACAAGGGGCTATTCCCACTCAAGAGGCTTTCAGTATCATGACCTACTCACTTCCCAAAGGCACCACCTCCTATCACTATTACCTTTAGTGGCTAGGATTTCAACATATGAATTTCATGGGACACAAATATTAGGCCATAGCACACAGTTTTGCTGTGAAGAATAAACACATGTAAATTACTGGAGCCTTACAGGGGTATCCATCCAACCTTTTGGCCTTTCTGGGCCTCACTGGAAGAAGAGTTGTCTTGGGCCACACAGTAAATATACAAACATTAATGAAAACTGATGAGCAAAAAAAAGGTTTCAAGTAAATTTACAATTTTGTGTTGGGCCACACTCATAACCATCCTGGGCAGCATATGGCCCATGGGCCACAGGTTGGACACCCCTGAATCATAAGTAGGTGAAGTTAGACTTAGTTTTATTTCTTATTTGAATTCATATTGTTTCTAACTGTGAGACTGACAGTAGTGATGATGATGATGAAGATGATGATAATTTCTTGAAATTTACTAATGGCCATGTGCTATGCTAAATGCTTTTAAATCTATTATCTTATTTAATCCTCATAGCAATTCTGCATTCTGGGTACTATTATTATCATTCCCATTTTATAGTCAATAAAACTGAGGTTTAGAGAGGTAAAGTATGACCAAGTCATACAAGTAGCACAACCACTGCTAGAATGCAATGAGTAAGAATACAGTGATTCAGCTTAGGAAGGAACTCATTTATTTGATGAGTTAGGCCAAGTGTGTTATATCCCACAGGTACAATGAGTTACTCTAGCCTTCTTACTGAAATCTGGGATCCACTGTAGTACCTTAGAGTGAATTGTGAGTGAAGTATTAACCTGTGCCTCATATTCTACTGAATCTGTGGAGTCAGGTATTAATTTCCATAATTTCTTCACCTGATTGGTGATTAATCCTGTGGACTACAGTCATACTTATAACCTGAAAAACTTTCTATTTCCTTATAATTTCCTTCTAATTCCTTCTAATGTACTATTAAGCCATTTTTCTTTATTTTAAAAACCATTCAGTATGTAGATGTCCAGTATTTCCACACGGGAAGTATAGGACAGAATTATTTTCTTCCAAAAGTAAAGTATGCATTTTAAAATCATCAATTTTGTTTGCTGTTTTGAGATAGAATCCAAAATATTTAATGAAGGAGGGAGGACTGCATGACCTTTGTTAATGTCCTTAATCTCTCTGCACTCCATTTTTCTTCTCTGTACACTAGAAAGTGTTGAGATGAGTTTGTTTGCAACTTTGAAATTCTAGGCCTCAACTCAAAATGTTTTGATTCATGTATGTGGCTACTTTGGAATAAGAGATCTCAATAAAAATAATGTATTCTGGGTGTTTACTTAAAAATTTATTTTAAAATATCTCAAGACTTAATAACCTACTCCCTTAAATTAGAAATATTGCAGGGGAATTAGGAAAGTGAGCCTGGAGGAAAGCAGTCTGATTAGAACATTCTATACTGAAGTAAAAAGCCTGTTAAATATTTTACCTTATAAAGAGATTTTCATCTTAAAAGGAAAATGTTTATTAACTCAAATTACTTCTAATTTAAAGGATTACCAGTCAATATGATAAAGTAAAAATTTCAATATCCTGTAAAGGAGATTTCTTGGGAGCAGGAGCATTTGGAGAGATGAAGCTAACAGCACCACTTGGACAAGCTATTCATGTCTGAAAGTCTGCTTTTGAAGTCAGTTCATTATTTCACTCGGTCTCATTTATTTATCAAGTATTCATTGGAGACATCTATTTTGTAATAACCTATGGTTTAGTGGAAGAAATTAAGTATACCGATCATTTTAATATAGCTGTTTAATTCCAGAATAAGACTAAACTCAGGGTTCTCAGTGAGCAAAAGGACATCTAATTTAGCTGTTGTTTACCCCGTAAGGACCATGAAATCCTTATCAGGGAACTTCATGCTTGAGTTAGGTTTCAAAAACAAATAGGAGTTAACCTAGACTCGAGCTCAGTAATTATTAGTTGAAAGGCAGAAATAGTGGAGAAGCCAGTCAGCAGGCAAAAGAGAGCATGACAATTTTGGGAATACACCTTAAGCATTGGGTGCCTTTTATCAGTGTGGCTCAGGAACCACTTGTGTCGGAATCACCTGGAGGCAGTGCTTAAATATGTAAGTATCTGGGTCTCACCCTGCACCCACTGAGCCAGGGTAGTGTACAATGAAGGGATCTTGGCCTTTTTAATAGCATTGTATCTCAGGTGATATATATGATACAATTTAAGAAAATTTATATTAGAGAGTAATTGAAGGTGAAGAAAAACTGGGACGGGGTCTGATCATGACAAGCTTAACTCGCTAGGGACTCTGCCTCGTTATTAAATGAAGTGCTACTTTATTTGCATTTTATCATCCTCTGCTTTGAAACCATTAGTTTTCAACATGGCAAACTTCAATGTTTTTCAGTTACGGCCTTGGCAGATATAGTAAGGCTTCTATAGGAAATGTTGGTTTTTAAGTTGGATGCTTATAAGTTAAGGGGGCTCTACTTTGGGATGAAAGACTCACTTCCAAAATCAAACTTCTAACTGTTCTGTTCATATTCCCAAACCCAACTTCTGTGTGGCTGTTTACCAGAGATCACATCCCAAGGGGAAAGAGGCTATGCTTCTCACAGTACGCATTAACCCCTCTCTGTTTCCCCTGTCCGCCCACAGCCCTGCTCAGCCCCCAGTTCTAATCAGCCAGTCTGCACGTTGTGCATCTAGTCACAAGACAGGCCAGGGGGAGGGAGGACATAAGCTGGCAAGCACTCCAAGGAGAAGTCAAATCCGGAGGCTTCACCCAGAGACTCCCGCTGGGGCTGGTCAGGTATACTGTCTGTGTGAATCACTCAGAATAAAAACTGAATACTTTCTACTTATCTTTATTAGTATTAAAATATAACCTTTACACTAAATTCAAATTCATTACTTTTAAACTATTTTTCTATTTTTTGCTCAATCCCTCCACACCCTAACTCTCATGCCCCTCACCAGTGCTGTCATCCTGCTCTCTATCTACGGGTCTGTCCCTATTTTGCTTGTTAGTTCAGTTTCTTTATTACATTCCACATGTGAGTGAAATTATATGGTGTTTGTCTTTCTCCGACTGGCTTCTTTCACTCAGTATAATGTTCTCCAGGTCCATCCAGGCTGTCCCCAAAGGGTAGAATTTTCTCTTCTTTTCTGGCTGATTAGTATTTCATTGTGTAAATGTCCCATAGTTGTTTTATCCAATCATACATTGATGGACACTTGGGCTGCTCCCACATCTTGGAGATTATAAATAACGCTGCAGTGAACACAGGGGTGCTTCTGTTCTTTCAACTTAGTGTTTTGGGTTCCTTCAGATATATTCCCAGAAGTGGGATCGCTGGGTCAAAAGGCAGTTCCATTTTTAATTTTTTGAGGTATCTCCATACTGCTTTCCACAGTGGCTGCACCAACCTGCATTCCCACCAACAGTGCAAAAGGATTCTCCTTTCCATGGGCATGGACAACAGAGTGGTGATTGCAGGGGGAATGGAGGTATAAGGGGACTAAATGGTAATGGAAAAAATACAATAAAATATTTGAAAACATAAATAAATAAACAAATAAATAAAAAACCAAAAAATGAAGTAGTTATGCATTATTTTACTTAGAAATAAAAATCAAATTAAGTTAATTAAAAAATTATTTTTCTATAGTAAAGTATATTGTTATGACATATTTGCATCATGACAAGAGCATTCTTTTTATTCTTTGGTAATATATGAGATAATATTTAAGAAATCATATCTAATACTCTATAAATTGTAGTGCATTTTGGTACACAGTGAATGGTTGATATTTAGTATCAGTGTCTAAAATTTTTAAAAATAGTTCTGTGTCCAAATTTTCAGGGAGTTTTTGTCTTCTATTGAATAACAAAACTTCCGATATTTCATTTTAGCCTTTTTTTTTTTTTTTTTTTTGGTAGAAGCTACTTCAAAAGTCCTG
This sequence comes from Mormoops blainvillei, assembly GCA_004026545.1. NCBI lineage: Eukaryota > Metazoa > Chordata > Mammalia > Chiroptera > Mormoopidae > Mormoops > Mormoops blainvillei. Next base: position 13,368 of record PVJD01012668.1, on the reverse strand, counting down.
GGACTGTCTGCCTCTCTCTGGGTTACATAGAATGGGAAAACTTGTCTTTATTCAGATAAAGTGTCATATTTTAGTAGTTTCACAGTATGTGTGTCGAAACCAGCTCCGTATATGCTAGCCCCCTCAGGAAGCCCACAGTCTTCAGCTTAGGTCTTCAGCTTATTGATACAAACATTTGAGAAACAAATGCTTCTGTACTGTATCTAAACAAAACAAAACAAAACAAAACAAAATGTCAATTCGGATAGATCTAAATTTGATTCTTGGGCTTTTTAGCCACGGATGCTTACATCTTCTTCATCAATTGATGCTTACATTACTTATCTTTGTGCAACCATTAAGTGTCTTTGAATGGGAGGCGTTCATCCCTGAGGCAGGTTAGTGTTACTAGCATTTAAATTGCCTCCTTAATTCACTTCAAACATTAGTTTTCAGTTTTCCAATTCTTTGGCTGTTTAGTCAAATGAATTAAAGATGAATAATTACTGGCTCTGTTCCTATAGTTACAAGTGCCACATTCTGACAACTTCAGAAACAAGGTTGGCTATTTTGGGCTTTCTTTGTTTATACTCTTTAAAAGCAAGGATGGGCGATGTATTTTATTTTCTTTTTATTAGTCAATAATTCCTAAATAAGAGACAAATCTTAGTGTTCTGAAGGATAAATTAGAGCTCAAATAAGGTCATTTTAAGGTTGACATCAATGTTAACTCTAGGAAATCAGATATCTTAGTTTTTCTATTTCTTTAAAAACAACAATAGTTTGGATATATAATTCCTTTTGTATCTTTTAGGAAAGTATGGCAAGTCTTAAGCATTTCACTTGAAGGAGATAAATGTGCTGACAGCAGTAGAACAATAAAAAGTGGTTATTCTACTAAATCAGCTTTCAGCTAATGTTTATTAAGTATGTAAGGTGTGCCAGGCACTGTAATAGGAGCTGGAGATAAAAGTGTTATGGAAATTACAGTTTCTGTGATGACTTTACTTTTTAGGTCTGGGTTAGATGGAACACATTTCTACTCTGGCTGCAGTGGAATTACAACTCAAACCATGCTGCAGTGTTGCAAACTCTAAATTCTCCACTGTGTATCTGAAGAGTAAGGTCAAGGAAAGAGAAGGGAACAGTCCTTGGTGCTATTATTGTGAGGGGGAAACCATAAACTGGCCTGTGGCAGGACAGGATTGATACTTAGCACTATTGTCCTTTCAGAGTTAATTGTATCAACCGTGTTGAAAAGTCATGTTTGTGTGTGGGGGGAGGTGGGGAGTGAGTAGGGAGAAGAAGATACATGTGTGTGTGAAGGCTATATAAATTACATTTATTTATGTTTTACATACTTTTCAAATAATATGAACATATATGATCAATTCTGTTAATACTACATATTGATTTCTAAAGAACACTATATTATATAAATTTCATAAAAATGACAAAACTATATGGGACAAAATGGAGTTAGGAACATGACAGTCAAAACCTTAAGTGGCATAAAAGAAACTGAGTGAATATGGTAACATACCTTTTTTGCATGTTAACTGGTCAATAAATACATAAATTCTGTGGTAAATTTGGTACTTTACCCTGATAAAGACCTGAAGTTTGCTAGTGGAAGTGAGTGTCAGGGTCTCAGCTTATGAATAATTATAAAATTAGACAGAAAATTTTGATTCTAGATGTGGATAGTTGTGATTCATAACCACTGAGGTAACTGGTAAATTTTAAGGTGTGCGCATGTATATGTTTTCTGCATTCTTCCACAGCTCAATTCAGCTGGGTGTGGTTTTCTACAGACAAAGCTGTACAGAAACAAATGTGAAATTTACTTCATGTTTAAATTGTTCCCCAACATATGAATTGCATTGAAATAGATTTGCATTTTATAACAAGCATGATACATACTAAGGTAATAACTCTTCCCTCTCAAAGTACTCAAGCTATATTTTGATTTTGGTACTTATGTTGTGATTATTTATACAAATTTTCTCAATAGATGGTAAGCTCTTTGAGGGCAAAGTTCATCTCTGATAACTGCTTTGAATTCTATAATAACTAGCGAGGTTATTTACTCATAAAAAAATCATTACAAACACCTGTAGATTGAATAGTGCTAACTGTGTTGGAGATTGAGGCATAGATGAAAAGATTTCAAGAAAGCAAGAAAGTTTCAAAAAGGAGGTAAAATATACAATGGTGTGTTCTGGGAAATTGTGTTTATTATGGGGTTGTAATGAACCCGTAGGACCGAGGTGCAGCTATGTAGAATACATTCAGCATATATACTCAGGACAAATTATTTAGAGGGCATTTACCCTTAGTATACTCTTTCTAGGATAGTCAGGTTGAAATGAAATAAGGGGCTCTTTGGCAGAAGTAATGAGTAAGAAGAAGCAGCTCAAGAAGGAGCTTCAGGAGGTAGAGTGCTATAGCATCTCTTGGATAACTGTTGGGGTTTAACATGTTTCATGGAGTCTTCTCAAAGCTGTTGTGAAGGAGAAGACAAAGACAACAGCTTTGAGTGCCCTTGCCCTCACTTCAAATTTGGGTTATTTTGTTTATAAAACACATGATTCTGTGACCGATAAAGAAGAAACGTTTGCAAGTTGGCAGCCATGATGTTGGGCTGGGTAGTCTGGATAATCGCACTGGTGGAATTATGCTGCCTCCTGAAATATCATTTTTCAGTTATTTCTCATTGATACAAAGAAGATCTTGACTTGGAAAATGATTGACTGCAGCTAAGAAGACTCTCTTGGGGCTTACAGAGGAAGATTTGGCTCCTTTTGTGAATATTTATTGCCATAATCAGTAGCGTAATGGGGTCACTAGTAGACATTCTGTTCTTAAGAGTGAAAATAATCACTTTCATCAAAAATGGCCCTCAATGTTTTCACTATTGTTCATCTTAAATCTCTAAGAGTGACAAACTGTTCAATTTTTCATGGATCTGAATTAATTTTAAATTAAATGTGGTAGCTTAAACTTACTAGTGGCTGCAGAAATTTATTTTATTTGTTTTTATCAATGTTTTCTTCTTTATGCTTTAACAGTTGTCCCAGTTTTTTCACCTTCTCCACCCTCCACCCTGCCTGCCCCCCACTTCCATAGTCAATTCCCACACCGTCGACCATGTCCGTGGGTCCTTCATATATGTCCTTTGATTAATCTTTTCACCTTCTCTTATTCAATCCCCACCTTCCTCCTTCCCTCTTACTGCTATCAGTCTGTTCCTTGATTCCATGACAAAAATTTATTTCGACTCAGGTAAATGCAATATAACAATCCCGTGTATTTTCGTTTCTGTTTGCTTGATCATTTTCCTGGGGAAAAGTAAGTGCTGTGGACTGTGTGTCCCAATTCTTACATAGAAATCTAATCCCCATTGTGAATGATTTTGGGAGGTGATTATGTCATGAGGCTACAGCCCTCATTAATGAGGTTAGTGTCCTTAAAAGTAGAAGCCAGAGAGCTAGCTTCCTTCTTTTCATCATGAGATAATACAGCAAGAAATAAGCTGTTGGCAACCCCCAAAAAGGCCCTCCCAGAAGTCAATCATGCTTGGCATCTTACTCAGGCTTCCTGCATCCAGACCTGTTTGAAATAAATTTCTACTGTTTACAAGCCACGCAGTATATGGTACTTTGTGATAGTAGCCCTAACTGAAATTGTAAGTGATAGATTGCTCTTTTTAAGACTATGCTAACATAGTTCCAACTTCCAACAGGAGAATAAAGTCATACCTTCTTTTCAACAGCTACTTACTGAGCATCTGCTATTGGCTCTGAGCTACTAGAAGTGTAATTGGGGATTCTGTAGCAGGTGATGTAAGTGGATACTCTCCATACCTTTACGGGATGGGTGCACCTATCTCCCAACTGTTTTGGATTTTAGTTGTTAATGTTTTACACTTTTGTTCTTCAAAGTATTGCCTGTGGCTTATAGGAGGTTTCTAGTCCAGAGATGTCTGGAAGTTACAGACCCTTCCAAGGGAAGCCTGTGACCAGTGGTGACAGATGCAGTGAATAATGGCCCAGCTTTCTCACCTCAGCTGCAACAGTTCTTTGGTGCATTCTCTGTTTCTGAGCTCCCATGGGATGAGGCTGAAGCTACACTTGCCCTGAAACAACATCTTTGCCAGACCCCTCCACTATTTATCTTGCTTTCCTCATAGCCCCTGCACTCCCCTAAGGGCACTGCTTCAGTATATGAGGCCTGTCCAGAAATTATCCAACCATGTAATATGAAAAATAGAGACGTTTACTGAAGAAGATACAAAATACAAGAAACATTGCACATAGGACAATGACACCTCAGTCCCCTTCAAAGTAGGCACCGTGGGACCTCACACAGTTCTCCCAGTCACCATCAGCTGCCCCCTTGTATTTTTCTGAATCTTATCAATGGTCTGAATTCTCCTCCTTTTCAAAGGTGATTTTAGTTTTTGGAAAAGCCAAAAGTTGCAGGGTGCCAAATATGGAATGCAGGGGGGATGAGTCACTTGGGTGATTTGATGTTTTACCAAAAAACTCTGCATGAGACATGATGCATGAGCAGGCATGTTGTCATGATGAAGCTGCCAGTCACCAGTTGTCCATAGCTGTGGTATTCTGAATCATCCGAATAGTTTCCACGGAGGAATGTTCAAGCTTAACTCAAAATTTGATGCAGATTTGTTGCTCTACACACCTAGTCATTTTGAATGTGATGGCCACACAGTACACATGCTCACTTAATGGCATCTACCACCCCCACTACTAGTACAGTGAAGTCGTCATTGTTCACGTATGCGCATTCCAGTCTGCTCTCCTTGGCTGCCAAAAGATGTCAATGTTGCACAAACTGTTCTTGTTTTATTAACAATGGCCAGGCTTTTTCTGGACAGACCTCATATGTCTTGCAAGAATCCCTGTCTCAGCCTCTGCCTCAAGGAAACCCTGCTGAAGACAGATACAGAGAAAAACAAGTCACAGGCTATTTTCAAGGAGTGAATGCTCTAGTATAAGAGTAGATCAAATTTGCAAATAATTTAAGCTAGAGCATAGCATTACTTAAATGAGACACAAGAATAGTGCTGTGGGAATTGAAAGAAATTCTTCAGATAGATTATGCAGGTGATATAAAATCCTTGAAGCAAGATAACTTAAGGTTTGTTTAGGAACTGCATTTTCCAGTTTATCTGGGGAATAATGGAAGGTAGTGATGAGGTCATGTTGTTGTATGCCTAGGAAGTTTGGAAAAGGTGTTTGTTCTTACTTTGAAAGGCAATTAGAAAACCGTTGAGTATTTTTGAACATCACAGTGAATCTATTAGAACTGTAGTTCTTAACATATATCTGGTTGACTACATAGAATAAATTTAAGTGGTGGAAAAATAGGAATTGAGATCAGTAATTAGGCTAATAGTCAAATGAGAAAAAAATGATATTCTACAGTGACAATGGGGTGAGAATTAGATGTGAGAGAAACTTTGGAAGTGGAATTGACAGGACTTGGCAAGTAATTGGATATATAGAGTAAGGGAGAGAAAGGAAGAACAGTGACTCAAAGCTTATAAGTCTGTCTGAATGATGACCTCTTAATACCTTCCCAGAAGTGGAATTGTTGCATTCAAAAATTAGTACATTAAAAAAAAATCTGTTATAAATGCCAACACTGAGTTTTATTCCTTTTTAAGAACCTGAGCCAATTTATTGGTGGGAGGAATGACATCTCAGTGTTATTTTTATTCTAAAAACTATAAATAAAGTTGAAAATGTTACCTGGGTTTTGTTGACTCTGTCCGTCATGGGCTGAGAGAGGTAAGAAAACACTTCTTTTATTATGGCATTTGCATCTCTCCTTGAATTTGGAGTAGTTCCTGCTGCATGTAATTTGATGCTATGTTACTAGGCCTATGATGATTTATGACAAAATTCCATTCAGACTGTTTTCTGATTACAAGCCAAGAGGAAATGAGATGGCCAAATGGAATTTTCTATGCAAATATAGAAAGGGCTCAGCAGTTTATGTGGTGATGCTAAAGAAAAACGATACCTACATGTCCTTGGGGAAAGGTTTGGGGGCAGAAGACCTGGGTTCAAATCCTGGCTCCATCAACTTGTTTTGCATACTTAGACAAATTTCTTAAACTCCGTGGGCATCAGTTTTCAAATCTGTTAGACAATACTTTCTCCAAAGGGTTGTTCTATGAGACAGTTGCAATAATGGGGATAGTTTTTCCTTAGACTTTCCAAATGAATGTTGGTAGATTTTATTCTTACTGGCCTTACCTCCTCAAGAGCAAAAACTGTTTTTTCATATTTCTTTTCCCCAGCATCTTTCCTGGCACGTAGTAACCATTTGTTAAAGCTGTCACATGGATGAATGGATGAAGTTTTGCCTTTGGTGATATAAGTGATATTCTTCGTTCTCCTTTGCTCTTTGAAATAAGAAACAGAAAGAAGAGGTACATTGCAAGCTTTTTTTGTTATTATAAGCTATTTTGTCCTACATCTGTTTTGGCTTTGCCTGGAGATTTATTTATTTCACTTAGGATGGATGATTAATTTCTTCCTCTTCGTAAGGCATTGTATTATTTCTGATGGGCCTCTGGATTCTATTACTGTTATTTAAACAACAGAATCCTGTTAAGGTAGTAGCAGCTGGCTTCGCCCATGGAAAAACTATTGTTGCATCTTTTATTTTTACTTTTTTGGAATTTCCTGAAAATGATAGGAAGATGAAAAGTGACCAGCTCTCTGGTATTTTTTTTTCTGTTGGAACAGCTTGTTCAGATTCTTTGAGCACTTCCGAGTGTGTGTATGTACATTCTTTTCTTTTTTCCTCTCAATAAAACGTTTTATTGGTTCCAGAAAATCTAGTAATGCAATAGCAGTTTCAGGGGTTCCATTTTCTTTAAATTTTCCTACAATTATGAAGCACCTGACAAGCAGGGAAGACATCTGTTTCCTACTCTAGCGACTTAAGAATTGTTTTACTCTCTAGATTTGCTTTCTCTGTTACTGACTCTACTTCTGTCACTATCTAAGATTTTATAGACTCCTTATATTTCATGCCTAAATTTTCTTGAAATAAGGTGTATTGGATCAATTTGTTTTTAGTTAATAGGGAAATCAATTAATGGAAAGATATCTCTGTCAGATCATTCCAGAGATCATGCCTTTCTCATGTCTAGTGTATGTATATTCTTGTGTCCCAGTGTTTTCCTGTTCTTTAGAAAAGGATTTTGATGTTTGGTAATAGTTTTCTGAGTTCAATAGTATACTTGTCTTATACTTTCAGTCAGGCCATTTCCAACAGAATCATTTTATACTATACTAAAGATAGCATCTTTAGCCTCCTAGCTACCCTACTGTAGGTAGACTGGACAAGCATTGCAATTACTCTCATTTTGTAGATGAAAAGCCTGTGGACCAGAGGGATTGAATGAGTTGGCAAATGAGCCGCAACCAGAAGTGGCTTTTCTGGCTTTCTATGAGGGCCTTTTCAAGGGACCCCAGGGAATTTTAAATATTATATTTATGTGCCAACACTTCTAAGAGAGTATCCATTGTCCTTGAGCCATACTGAGATGTGAGTGTGACTAACTCCTCTTCAGTTTGGTTCTGTGAGCCCATGCAAACATTGGGTTGCATTGTCTGACCCAATGTTCCAACCGAGAGCCTACTTGCCATTTCTAAGCATCATCTGCACTTTTCCATGCTGATGGATTTGCCATTTCTAAGCATGGTCTATACTTTTCCTTGCTGATGTATTTGCCTATCCTATATCACATATCCCCCTACCTACCCTCAAATCCTAACTACCTTCAAGCCTAACTCACATGTTACCTCCTCTCTTAAGTCTTTCCCTATCCTAGCAACCAATATATTCATTCTCTTCTATGCTTCCATGACACTTTTTGCCTTCATGTCATTGTATGATGGTTTTTTGCACATTTTTCTTGCACATTAAATTATAATTTCAGATTGTTTCTGTATCCTCCACAGCACTCACCCTAGTCTGTAAACCCCAAGTAGGGGACTGACAAATATATGTTGACAGGAGGGTAAGTCGTCTGCCTGAAATGGAATTACATCGATAGTTTTCATTTAAAGTGTCTTAAATTTAAACGAGCAGCTGGGAAAAGTCTTATTTTAGTTTTTCAGTGTTCTATATTCTGATTTTAATTATTCTTGCTCACATGTATCCTTTGTGATTCTGTGTTTAAACATACCATTATTATGATGAGTAACTAACCTGTCAGGATTGTACCCTTTACCAAAGATGGAGCCACAAAAGTGTTTTAAGTTTTTTCAAGTCAGGAATAGAGCAAAAGACCAGTCTTAATGCCAAAAATATACTCCCAAAGGTTAGTTCATTGAGCTGCACAGTACTGTCAGCCACCCTACAATCGAAAGTAGAGACAAGCATAGAACTTGAGTGTGTATCCAGTTTTTCTTTAGACACAGTCAGAAATATGGACTGACTTTTGTCCTGGCTGGATGGCCCAGTTGGTTGGAGCAACGTCCTGTCCACCAAAAGGTTAAGGATTCACTCCCTGGTCAGGGTGCATACAGGAGGCAACCCATCGATGTTTCTACCTCATGTCGATATTTTTTTCCTCTCTCTCTTTCTTTCTCTCCCCTTTCCTCTCTCTCTAAAACCAATAAACATACTGTTGGGTGAGGATTTAAAAAAGATTGACTGGCCTTTTCCTAGATGACTTTTGTGGCACTTATTTTTGACTCAGAGAATAATCTCTTAACTTGACGGCAGCTTTTTCTAAACTGAAACTCAAATTCAATTGTGTCTTTTTTGGAAGGACTTCACTAATTGAGACATGGAAGTGATCATTTTTTACAAAATAAATGAAATTGGAAATCAAGTGCTAGCATGTCAGTTCATACGAAGGATAGAGCCTATCTATATGCATTTTGTCCTGGATATGAGAAATTTTACTTTTCTCACTAGAAAACATGAATCAAATTAGTTATTTTCTTAAAAAGGCTATGGTTTGGAAGTTTTGAGTCATATTTATCACTGACTACTTCTGAGTAATCATATGAAGGAGTTGCTATTATGTATTCTCTATTTTGTAAGTTAAACCATTTCTGATTTCAGTTGCTGGAGTCTGAACCCTGCAAGTCAGAATATGGAAATTGGCCAAGACAGAGTGACTGGGGAGAAGCGATTATGTTCCAGGTCATTAATATCTATTCCAGGTTTTATAATATTCTCTAGGCTGCCAGTTTTCTCAAAAGGGAAGGTATTATCTTGATTAGTTCTTAGCCACTTCCCTTCTCCCTTATGTTAGTGTTTCAGTTTCTTTTTGCCTTAAAAGAAGAAAGCAAAGGTCCCCAGGGTAGCTCTTATTCACCAAATCTCTAATTACTCACCTGGGTGAGTGGAATGAAAAGAAAGAATGTGGACTCCTCCCCAGAATCACTTCCTGCACTGGCTTGGGGTCCCTCAGGACCTCTCTCAGCAGGTAACACTTGCCTTTACCTTGCTTTTCTTAACTTCTCCGGGGCTGGGACTGGGCTTTCACGGAGCCATCCCAGAGATCTGCTGGAATGCAGGCAGTTGCCCGAAGGCACGAGGACTGGGCTCTGGAAGGTGTGATACATTGTTTTCTCCCGAATAGGAGCTGCATTTATTTGTGACCCATCCCCAAGCCTCCCAACAATTGTAAGCTTCTAAAGGGACTGTATCTTATTCATGTGGTCTAATCAACTCAGCGTCTTTCATACAGAAGGAACGCAAGGCCGGTTGAACAAATTTTAAACTCCATTAGAACAAAATTCAATTTTCATTACCTTTCCCACTTCCCAAAGTTTTTATTATCGTGGTAACTAAGAATTTAAATATACAGCTCCCCCTTATCCACAGTTTTGCTTTCTACAGTTTCAGTTACCTGTGGCGAGACTTGATCCAATAATGTTAAATAGAAAATTCCAGAAATAAATAATTTATAAGTTTTCAATTGTATGCTATTCAGAGTAGCATCACAAAATCTTGCACCATCCCACCCCAGTGGGACACGAATCACTCCTTTGTCCAGCATCTCCACATGGTATACATCACATGCCTTAGTCACTTAGCAGCCATCTCAGCACCAGACGGACTGTTGCAGTATCTCAGCCCTTGTGTTCAACTGAGCCAAAGAGCAAGAATTGTAACACTGGCGTTCAAATGTACCAAAGAGAGACCATAAAGTGCTTTCCTTTTTAAGTGAAAAGGTGAAAGTTCTCAAGTCAATAAGGAAAGGAAAAAAGTCATATGCTGAAGTGTCTATACCCAACAAGACCAAAACAAATCTTCTGTCCATGAAACTGTGAAGAAAGGTAAAGAAATCTCTGCTGGCTTTACTGTCACACCTCAAGCTGAGGAAGGTACAGCCACAGTGTGTGATAAGTGCTTAGTCGAAATGGAAAACGCATTACCTCTGCGAGCAGAAGACAGTGAATGGAAAACATGTTCTGACTGAGGGCAGTCTGTTGCAGGAGAAGCACGAAACCCATATGAAGTCTATGGCAAGGGATTCCCTAAAATGGCTGACTACATCCACACATCTTTGATTGCAATATATTATTACAATTGTCCTATTTTATTATTAGTTATTATTAATCTCTTACTGTATGTTATTTATAAATTAAACTTTATCATATGTCTGTAGAAAAAAAACATGAGATTTGGTACTGTCTGCAACTTCAGGCATCCATTGGGGTCTTGGAATCTGTCCTTCGTAGATAAGGGGGGACTGCTGTGTTTTATTGTTTCCTCTGCTAAAGAAGTACAAGACATGATCTTTTACATCAGGACTTAACTGGGAGAAAAATAGGCTGACTAGAGTTTGTGCATATGGAGTTCCTATGTATGTAGATGATGAAATAATAATATGAGACATTGTTTAATTTGTATAAGACATGTGATACTAGTTACAAGCTATATGGTAATTCAGGGATAGTCAAATTGTTATAGTTCAGGAAAGATGAGGAAGGAACCAGGGTGATTACCAGGGTGAAGTACAAGGTCCTGGGGTTTTATACTGCATGTAATGCTAGTTCTTCCTGAGTCAACCTGAACTGATGATCAAGCAAACACAGACCCATTGTTACCAGTTGGCATGTAGGAATGGATTTCTTAGAAAAATGCGCAGACTCCTTTCTGCAATCTTAAGGATGAAGAAAGGGTCTAAAATTTTGGAAATAAGAGGAGCCACTTGTTTCCTTGGCTAATGAGAAGGGGGCTTCAGAAAACCAAGGGCTTAATGGAGTTTTGCTTTAGGAAGGTACCAGAAGGGGCTAGGTCATATTTAAAGAGCAGAGGAAGGGATGTAGGAAAATCAGGGCATGGCCCGGGGCTGGGGCAACAGGATTTTTGCTGCTTTGACTTTGGACATGCTCCACCAGTGATGTCTTTGACATGTGTTGGTATTTTGACATCTTGGGAAATACTCCTAAAATTTTATACTCTTCTCCCTACTTGCCTCTAAGGGAAAAGGACTATCATGTATAAAATTAGGAAAAGCATGGAAATTTTTGGTTTTCCTTAAAACATCCATGATATATTCACTTCAGGTTTCTGTGTTTATGTGGAAGAGAGAAACAGAAAGATATTGTTTTGACTAGTCTTGGCAAACTGACGAAAGCTATTTTCTGTCTGAAATGTTTTTCTTTTCTGCTGCAAAGGGTGCAGAAATGCATTCCTTTACTGTTTTAAAAATGTGCAGATATGCATTGACCTTGTACTCATAGCTGAACTGGCAGCCTCATCTAGTTCACATTGTAAAGTGTCCCCAGGCATTTATGGGACTGTCTGGTCTTAAATCCAGTGAACAGATGAGTGTTTGAAATAAACAGCATGGTTTTAGCTGAAGCATTGTAGTTTGCACCTAGTTAAAAAAAAAAAAAAAGGACTATATAAGTACATGAACTTTTGACCCATGAAATGACCATGTTTATTGCCTAATTTATGTTCCTGTTTCAGTGGTTATTAATACAATGGATTGCCAACCAGAACTATTCCCAGTAGTTGAAAAAGTAGCCTGGGTTTAATTTTTATGTATGTCATATTTTCTTGGAATATTATTTTTGCTGAATTTTGCCATTTTCTTAGGACTAGTTAATTATCACAAAGAGCAGCTCAACATTAATGAAGCAAGACAGCAAAGAAGAAAAATAGTATCCAAAATTTTGGGATAGTGCTGTTTCATTCTCTATAAATCTTTTCAAAAGGGACTGAAGTATTCTCTAAGAACAATTCCCACTTCCTTCAGATTCTCTCTGGATATATTAAGGTGCAATTTTCATTGAACTCAAGGCAGTTGAAGTGATTAGTCATACGTATTACTTTTCTTGGACTTCGTTGCTTGGGAACAGTAGAAGTGGGCCCTGACTTTTTCAAATCCTGTTTCCTTTGTGGTATAGTGTTTCAAAACCTCTTCACCAGCTCTTTATAATACATCATGCAAATTTTTCTTTCAAAAATAAATGAATAGTTATACATGTCTTTCTAGTAGTGAGATTTTGCAAAAGACAACTGAAGTATTTCATATGGAATAGCCACTCTTTTGGAATTACTCACCGTTGAGCAGATGTCAGAAGAATCTGTAAAATATTAAACAGCCATGCCTGGCGAAGTCATTGCTGTAATTAGGTTGAAACAAATGCACAATGCTTTAAAAATAGTATTTCCGTGAAGATAACAGCTTATTTTTAAAAGAATTTGAACTGAACCTGTCATTGTTTACATTACTGCATTTTTGTGAAGTGTGTGTGTGTATGTGTGTGTGAGAGAGAGAGAGAGAGAGGGAGGGAGGGAGGGAGGAAGATGGTGGTGAGAAAGAGAGAACATTTTAAGAAGCTGCAAGAATAAGTCCCAGAATAGAGGGTTGTTTTATTCATCTGTTATTTGAGGGAATAAATACTTCCAGTATTTTGAAGATATATCCTTAATAGGTACAGAGAAAAGGGTGGCCTGAAGGGTCTATGGTTCTCATTTGGGATAGGATTTTTTATTATTCTATAAATGAAAAGAATAAAACATAATATACCATTTTTCATAGTGAAGTATTATAGTTAAAAATTTTACAACTGAGTCCAAAGAATTTTTTAGTGAACCTAAAGCATGTAGAATTATTTCTGATGTTGAAAAATGGGGTGTTAGTATTATCACCCCCAAAAGCCCTTTAAAAATATAAAATAAGTGATATAAATTACTTAATAGCCTCATAAAAAGGCCTCAAGATGGACAAAGGAGCATCTGAAAATAATTGTTCTACCATGGTTTCATAACCTATGTAAATTTGTTCCTTCCATGATGTTTATTCCATGACATTCCAGTATTATGATGGAACTGCACCTAGTTTATGGCCCTGATAGAATG
>PVJD01012667.1:0-38400 GCA_004026545.1 Mormoops blainvillei | reverse complement strand
CGACTTTGAGAGAAGGAAAGGAAGCATTATCCCTTCAAGCGGTCATTGTTCCTTTAAGGGCCTACACATGAGGACTGGGTCAGAGCTAGGGAAACAGGACCTTCCTGCAAACACTGCCGGAGGGGATGGTGAGTAGAGAGGGCTAAACTTCAGTTAGGAAGTCTCCAAGGAGAAAGAGTGGATGTCACCGGAGATCAATTGTTGAAGTAGCTCAGCAGGCCTCCCTGGAATGGTACCCCGGCAGTGCCGCAGAAGAAGTGAGCAGCCCAGAGGATGAAGGGGCTTGTTTCTCCTTGTCCTCTGTTTAAATCTCCTGACTCAAAATTCTACATGCTCTTTAAGGGTCCAGTTCCCCAGCCAATGCCATCCTTTGCCCAGGCTAGACTGACAGGTCAGCACCTCCTGGAGGTCACACTGGACACTCAGCTGGAGGACAGGGAAAAGAGAATGTGGAGGACTGGGTGGGGATCTCCACGGGCCAAGCCGACGGGCCGTACGCTTCTGTCTGCATTTCACTGCTCGGAACTGAGCCAGGGTCCTGGAACAGCAGGAAGGTGCGATGAAGCCTAGCTGTGTTCGAATCAAGAAGGACTAGTCTGAACCCTGGCCTTTACTAGGTTGGCCAAGTTAGGGACATTTCTTACCGCTCTGAGCCTCAGTGTTCACACTTTATAAGGAGATGGTGATACTACGGGTGAGGACGATGGGTTGGCGAGTATTGAAAGGACTCAGAAGGCCAGGGCAGAGGGGGTCGGTGAGCTCACCTCTGGTGCCGGCGCGCTGCGGTTCTGGAAGCTCACTCTGAGAGCCCCGCATGGAACGAAGCTGCAGGCGCCTCGCTCGACGCACCTCTCACTGTGTATCTTCTACTTGCAGCTTCTCAGAACAGCAGCCCCTCTCCCAACCCCATGCCATCCGAGTGAGGTGAGCCATGGCTATGTCCCGATAAAGGTGAGTGGGCCCCCCCTCCCTCTCTCGGTCAGCTGAGGACTTTCTAACCAGGTCACCTAAAATGACGTACAGAGGCATTCGTTAAATATCAAGGGTAGTGGAATAGCCACTGTTTATAAGGAAATCATATTTCCCATGAGTATCATTTCTCAAAAATCAAGAGAAGACCCGGACCACACCTTGGGATATGCAGATGGTGTCACCGATGCTGTGAGATTCCCAGGAAACAACAGGCTACTTATACACGCAGTTCAAACTTGTGTGGTTCAAGGGTCAGTTGTACTTCCCTCAATGTTCTTGTAAGAATTAACTGAAATACCACAGGCAGAGCACACACATAGTGGCCGACGAAGAGGAGCGCTGGCCTGATCTGAGCAGGTCTACAGATTTGTGGGGAGACCTGCAGCCCTGGGGGATAATCCTACAGATTTTTATTGAGCATTTGCTATTGGCTGGGCATAGAGAAAACTAGTGAGATGAGTGGAGGGTCTTCCGTGACCTGAGGAATTTTATGGTTCACTGAGATAAACATTTGAAGCCCTTGTGGTTACATCAGGAGATGAGGTCTGGACCTAACAGCGGTGCCCTGAACCCCTCAGAACGGGCTCTGTGAGGGGGCAGGCAACAGCCACAAATACCAGTGGTGGGACTCAGCTGACATGGTAAACTGGGCATCAAAGTGGGATGAGTGGGAGCTGGAGTGTAAGAAAGTGGTACTGGAAGCTACAGGTCAGCGTCAGTGCAGCCCCTCTTATAACCCTGGGTGGTCCTAAAGGGGGGTGAGCATTTCTTAAGGTCCCTCCAGACCTCATCTCTATATTGATGAAGAATGAAGGGCTCTTTGAATGGGCCTGGGGCCTGGACTATAACCTTGTGTCTTGCACCCCATGGACAGGGTTATTCTTGTCACCCTATCGTTGCTTGCATATCCATGCAGTTTCAATAGCTTCCTCATTTGACCTTGAAGGAGAGTGGTCAGAGCTGCTTTGGCGGAAGTGATGCTAGTACCCCCTGCCACCATCCCAGATTCAACAGCTGGGGCAGTGACCTCTGGGGAACCCCAGCTGAGCCCAGGCTTGGAGAGTGCTCTTGCATTCATCTCCACTGGATGCTGATACAGCCCAAACTGGGGTATAATAGATCTTTCTTGTTTTCCAGCCTCATGGTAATTTTATTGACATATTTAAAGGACGGGAAAACACAGGCATTTGCTGAGCCACTCAGCTCGGTCAAGCATGAAGCAGCAGAACAAGCCTTTAGTTAGGACCCCTTTAGAACAGAGGCGGATGAGCATCGTTTGCCTGGACATCAGCACTGTAACATTTTCAATATAAGGAGTATGGAATTCAAAGTTAAATTCCCTCCCTTTACCAAGCACTGAACGGAAGATTGTGGAACATACTCTGATAAAAAGATTGTAGTCCTTGAAAGGGTTTGTGAAAGGTCAGCTTAATATTTTCTTGAGCAAAACAGGTTGTTGGGAACTGTGACTGAGATGTCCACTGTGGGACACCAGATGGGGGGAGCCTGAGATGCAGCGAAACAGAATTGTTTCAAGTGAATTTCTGTGATGGGAAGCTCATTTTCCCCCTTCATTTCCATTAGAAAGTTGGAGATACGTATGTTTGGGAAAGACGGGTATATTGTGACTACACATCACTTTAGTTGGCTTGCTTAGACCCCACTGTAACAGCCAGGGCGGCTTTGTGCTGTCAGGGACAACCCCAGCTTTCAGTGGCTTAATTCCAAGTCTGTTTTTTGCGCAGCGCAGTCCAGTGCGGGCGAGGAGGGGGCTCTCTCTACGTGGTCATTCGAGCACTCAGGCTCCTTCCTTCTGCTGTTTCCACCTTCCTCGAGGCCCAGTCCATTCAGATACAGAGGGAAAAAGAGGGAGGACCAGTGTAGAGGCCCCGGATGTGGCACACATTTCCTCTGCTCATGTGCCATTGGCCAGAACTTAGTCATGGGACCACACCCACTACAGGGAAGTGGAGGGAGGTCTGGAAAATGTCACCATGTGCCAGGGAGAAGAGAGGAACATAGATATTGAGCCCTAGCAGCCTCTGCCACACCCATGTAGCCCAGGAAGTACTAGAAGTGTAGCAAACTTGAAAAAAATTCATATTCAAGAGATAAACAGCTTTTTAACAACTAATCATGGTATTCTGCACGTTAGCATGAATATTATGCTCTGCACAAGATCAGTCCCAGGTTTTAAATATTGAAAACATGACAAACCACACTGGAAACTCTGATAGTATAAAGGCCTTTTAGGGAGGAGGCAAAGTTGTTTTGTTTTGTTTTTTCTCCCAATATTCTAATCTTTTCAAGCTTCTTAAATGAGTTACAGTAAAAGCCACGTTTTTTATTGCACAGTTTGGCCAGCTGTCTCATTTCAGACATCTTCTAGCACTGGGGTCTTAGGCTGAGAAATCTGGGTCATACAAGTTCTGGAAATACACCGAAGTGGCTGGGGCCATCTGCAGAAGCGGGGCCTGGTTCTGCCCAGCCTGGCTCAGTGGTCACTCCCTGCCCACCTCTCTCTTCTACAGCCTGGTGTGCACCTGCACTTTGTGGAGCTGGGCTCTGGCCCTGCCGTGTGCCTCTGCCATGGATTTCCTGAGAGCTGGTTTTCTTGGAAGTACCAGGTAAGGAAAGCTAGGTGAAGGCATACCCCAGCCAGGGCGAGACAGGGAGAATGTCCAGACGGTGTGCCCCCGTCTGAATGTCATTAAGAAGCTGAACCAAGTATGGCTGTGATACCTCAGAAATGCAGGGGCTGGAGATTTCTCTAGACCTCAGGGCTGTGCTAGCCCATGTACTGCATTTGCAGATTCAAAAAAGGCAGACTCCTTCGCCCTGTGCCATCTGCCAGAAGTCTTTGTAACGATTATAGAAATCTGCAAGGTCTTTGTTAAGAAAAGTGCTCTCTTAGATGCAGCATTAGATGCAGTGCACAGGCCCTACCGCCGTCCGTGGCAGCCCTATCCAGGTGGGCTCATGCCATGGAGAAGATACCAGGTAATGTCACATGGCACTGGGGATTGAGCCATTTCCCAGAAGAGGGGGATAGAGGAAACAAAGAGGGAGTGTCAGTGAAACACTTATAAGACCACACTGGAGGGTACCTGAATTGTTTGTTTTCTAGATTCCTGCTCTGGTCCAAGCGGGTTTCCGTGTTCTAGCTGTGGACATGAAAGGCTATGGAGACTCATCCGCTCCCCCTGGTGGGTTAGCTGGCTCGCAGCTCTTCTCTGTTGGTTACGCTTCCTGACTGCCCGAGCTCTCCAACTGCACTGCCTTCCCCTGGTCCCAGGTCAGAGCAGGCCGTCCTTCAAGGGGGTCCAAGTTGGCCTCTCCCTTCTCCCACAGTGTCCTCCGTCTATGCAGTTTGGGTCCCCAAAGTCTCTGCTTCTCATGCCCCGAATGAATACAAACCCAGTGGCCTGTGCCCTGAGTGTGCCTCCTGCTGGTTGACGGGGATGTGGAGTGTAGGATGTACCATCCAGCTCCAGAACGTTTTTCATTCTGCTGAGCTGAAACTCTGTACCCATTAAACAATAACTCTTCATTGCGCCTTCCCTCCAGCCCCTAGCAACTACCCTTCTGTTTTCTGTCTCTGTGAAGTTGACTATACTAGTGACCTCATGGAAGTGGGTCAAACAGTATTTATCCTTTTGTGACTGTTTTCACTTAGCATCATGTCTTTAAGGTTCATTCATCTTGTATCATGATTTTCTTCTTTTTTAAGGCTGAATAATATTTCATTGAATGGATATATCACATTTATCGGCTCACCCATTAATGGACACTCGGGTTGTCTCCATCTTCTGACTATTGTGAATAATGCTGATATGGACACGGGTGTACAAATACCGGTTTGAGTGCCTCTTTTCAGTTTTTTGGGTTATATACCCAGAAGTCAAATTGCTAGGTCATATGGTAATTTATAGGCCAGATTCTTAGCCCAGCATCCATGGGTCCCAGTGGGAGTCTGTCCAAGGGTGGGTATCAGGGGCCTGTGAACTCCTGAGACCACATGTGGGTTTATGAGCATTTTTTCATTGTTTTGATCAGTTTCAGAGGGGTCCTCAGCCCAAGTCTGTTTAAGAATCCCGGGTATGGAGGCGGGAATATGAAGCAGCAACCAAGCGCACAACAAGTTGCTGGTCCCTTCGGGGGCTGGCGACACCGTTAGCAGTGCTGGCTTAGTGTGGCAACCCAGCTGCTCAACACCCCTTTTCTGAGCTGCTTCCCCCACATTCACGTTAAGCCTGTCGTGTTGAGTTTAAAGCCAGCAGATGTGGTCCGAGGCTCTTGGTCACTCAGGTGGCCACCGACCAGGCCACTGAGCTTGTAAGAGCAGGAGAGTGCCTCCATAATTATTCCCTAAATGTTATGGTGCTGATTCAGCAGCTGCTTATGGTGCTGAATGATGCAGAAGCATTTTAGACAGAAGGACAGCCTTCAGTTCAAACACCCAGGAAAGGTATCTAAGGTTTTTAAAAAATTTAATTATTAAAATGTTTATTTCTATTCATCTATACTGCAATGTTTCCTGAATTCCCTAGGCATAACTTAGTAATATAATTTATCATTCAGACTGGAACACTAATAAAAGTAAAAAGAGCCACTATTAATAATAACATGCATAGACTAAAACTGGGACTTAAGGTCATACCCTCATTATAATTTTTTTAAGGAAACCATAATTTACCTGTTAACTATTATTGAAGATTTTGTATAACATGAATTCTAAGGCCAAGCATAATGATTTGGAATATATACACATCCAGTTCAGATCATTTGTGAATAAATTTCAAACCATTTTTAATAGGTTTTAAATAACAAAATTTTTTTCCTAAAATTTTGAAGCCTTTGTGTCACTGTTTTCTAATTTTCCTTGTTGCTGCTAAGAAATCCCATGCCACTCTGATCCATAAACCTTTCTTTGTGACCATTTGCTTTTTTTCTTTCTTACCTTGATGTTTTAGGGTCTTTTCTTTATCTGTTGTATTCTAAAATTTTATGATATTGTGCTATGACATAGGTCTTTTTTAATCTACTTTGCTGGATACATTTATCTTTCAGTTCTTGGAAGTTTTCTTGAATTACTTCTTTGGTAATTTTCTTCTGTTTTTTTTTTTCTTTCTGGAATTGCTTTATTGTTAAACTATTCATACTACTCAAAACAATCTACAGATTTAATGTAGTCTCTATCAAAATCCCAGTAGCATTTTTTTTAGAAAAAGAAACCACAATTCTACAATTCATATGGATCCACAAAAGACCAATAGTCAAATCAATCTGGAGAAAGAACAGAGCTGGAGGACTCACACATTCTGATTTCATAATATATTACAAAGCTACAGCAATCAAAACAGTATGGTACTGGCATAAAGACAGAATATGGAGCCCAGAAATAAATTCACACATATTCTATATATATACGAGCAATTGACCTTCAGCAAGGGTGTCAAGAACACACAATAGGGAAAACACTGAGAAAGTTAGATATTCACATAAAAAGAATGAAATTGGACCATTATCTCATACCTTACCTTACAAAAAATCAACTCAAAAGGAATTAAAGACTTTAATGTAAGACTTGAAACTAAAACTGATAGAAGGCAACACAGAGGAAAAGCCGCATGCCATTGGGCTTGGTAATGATTTCATGCATGTGACACCGAAAGCACAGGCAACAAAAACAAAAATAAGCGAGTGGACTACATCAATCTGAGAATTTAACAAGAATTTTTGTTTTGGTAAAAGGGTCCTCTTAGCTGCGAATTGAATGTATTTCTTTTATTTTTAATTGCAGAAATAGAAGAATATTCCTTGGAAGTGTTATGCAAGGTAAGAAGGATATTCGGGTCACATCTGTAACATCATTTTCATCTTGGTACTTTTACTGGTATAAGACAAAAGTGTGGGTGTTCATTTCAGTCTCAGAAAAAGATCATTTCACAGCATTTATGCATGAATTCGTACTAAAATTTTGCCGTATATCAAGTACTGCTCTAAGCATTCGATGGGAGAGGAAACTGAGTCAGAGGGAGGTAAAGTAATTATCTGAGGTCAACAGCTGGTAGAACCAGGTTTGAATCCTGTAATAGCTCCTACCACTCTCCTCTTAGCCACTCCACCATATTGTCTTTTCATCCTGGGAATTTTAAAAATCACTATATTTTGGTAAAGATGTTGGTGGCCAGACCCAAGGGTTAGCATGTGGGTCAGTGACTATTTTAAGACAGGCATAAGCACTGTCAGGCAGAGGGACCCTCATCTCAGAGCCTGAGGGGGAGGAAGGGGCAAAGGTGAGAGGAGTCTGTGACCCAAACCACCTTAGAACAAAAGCGAAGGCCGGAGGGACCAAGGGGGAGAAACAGAAAACTAGCAGCACTGCTGATTACACTAGACTTCCAAAAATCTTCCATCTCAGCGTCACAGCTCCGCCCGGAGCTCCCTCTGTCCAGCCCCACACGCAGCCTTTGCGTCTCAGAAGGGCAGCATGGGTAAACGCCTACTTTCCAGTTAGGGTTGTTTTCCTCCCTCGGTTTCCAAGTCTTTGCCTCTTCTGCTGTGCCACTCCTGAGAGGATGCTGGCAAGGGAAGGGAGAGAACTCCAAAGCTAGTAATGACCAAACGTGGCATTAGTGTGCCCGGGCTGCCATAGCAGAGCACCGCAGACCGAGTGGCTAAAGCAGCTGGTTTATTCTCTTGCCATTCTGGAGGGGAGATGTCTGAGATTAATGTGCTAGCACGTTTTTATCTACGGCTTCTAGGTGAGGCTTGAAGATGCCTCTTCTCCCTGTGTCTTCACATGGTCTTTCCTCATTTCACATTTGGACACCTGTGTCCAAATCTCCTCTTCTTATAAAGACACCAGCCAGATTGGATTAGGGTCCGCCCTAATGACCTCATTTTAACTTTATCGCCTCTTTAATGGCCCTATCTTCACACACAGTCACATTTGGAGGTACTGAGGGCTCGGGCTCCAACCTGCGATTTTTAGGGAGACAAAATTCAGTCCATAACAAAGGCAGACAGTAATTCTAACCTTGAAGTGGCTGGGGTGGGTGGATACAGTTTCTGATTTTTGTGTGTGTTTTCTTTCTTAGGATATGGTAACCTTCCTGGATAAGTTGGTAAGTAATAATTTTGAACTGATCTCATTGGAGAATTCTGTTCGGGTCTGGGCAATTAAACACAAGAGGTAAGCCTTCAAGGTGTTGGAACCCTCGGGGGGAGTAGCGAGGGTGTGGACGGGCACACTCTGAGGCCATGGGAAGCAGGGTGGTTGATCAGAAGGAATTACAAAAACAGAGATGGCAGAGATTTTGGAGATGAGCTTGTTTTATTTTTTGGTTTCACGGAAAGCATCTTTCAGGAAATAGGATACCGCTGTTGGCTTGAGTCAAGAAGTTTGAAAAATATTCTCTAGGTTAATATTTCACAACTTTGTAATACCTTTTGAAATTTCTAAACTCGAATGCCTTCATTTAACGTCATTTGAAATGTCAAGCTCGAAACAAGTCAGCCACGTGACCTTCAAATATGCTTTCTCAGAGCGCCCGTGCCATTCCCGAGATTACAGCTCAGCCACGCCCTCCTCCCATCCTCGGCTGGGTCATGGTGAGGAATGAAGACACTGGCAGTGGAGGGGCAGCTATGAGACCCTCCAAGCAATGGGATGCATCACCTGTGAGGTGGATGCGAGCGTCAGAGGGAGAATCTGATAAGACAAGGAGTCTCAGAACAGCAGGCAGGCGCTAGTAAGTGAGACAAAAATGGCAGGGTCCCTGACCTCTGCAGATTCTCAGTCCTGTGGAATTGGTCTGGGAACTTCGAGTGTGCTGGGGGCATCTGAAAGGGCATGGCCCAGAGTGGCACCGCGGCCCTGGTGCTGTAACGGCCTTATGCCACACGGTCCGTGGAGGAGTCCTTAGGAAGAGAATGAAAGCATTGCGTCTGGGGGTCAGGCCGAAGGAGGACACAAGGCCTTGGGCTCTCAGCACCTCACCCCAGAAACCTGCCCACATTCGCCTTCCTTCTTTATCCTTTGCCAGGGCATCCTTCTGCGGTGTTCATTGGCCACGACTGGGGAGGTGCGCTGGTGTGGCACATGGCTGTCTTCTACCCTGAGAGAGTGAGGTAATGAGACCGTGAGCAAAGAGAGTTTGGGTGAGACTGGGACTGAATTCCCATTCAAACCCTTCCTTGGAAACCTCCTTGAAAACAAATAGGTTATCTGAGAAGGCACCACCTTAACCCCTGAGTGCCCACTGACACATTAACAAGGAAGACTTAAGGAGCGAATAACGCCTTAGAAAGCGAGGCCTTTCCCAGTCACTGGTAGTGCGACAAATGATTCAGGGGCAGCGTATCAGCGGGCAGGCTGGAGAATCATGGCAGACTTTGAGGGGAGCGCGGGAAGCGGCAGGGGTGTTGGGTTGATAGAATTAAGCACCAGGAGAGGCTCTAGTCCTGGATGGGGGGGTCAGAAAATGTGGCTTCCAGTTTTTCCCTGAACAGGCACTTCACCCGTTAGGCCTTGGTTTCCGCAGCCGCAAAATGGCAGCGCTCACCCCAACCTGACCCTACAGCCTGCGTGCTGCTCTACGGACGTCGGGTTAGCATGGCATTTCCTGGTCATTGTCACATCGCTCACAGTCATTCTTAGAAGGGCATTTCAGAGCACTGGCAGGGGCTTCCGATAGTGGGTTTGGAACCCCGAGAGGCAGGTGTTCTTTTGCAGCCTCACTCCACTGCACCTGGCGGCCAAAACTAGAACTTGTCTGACCCGCCCCTTTCAACCTGGGGTCTTGGCAAATTAAACAAGCATTACCGTTAGCAGCCGTCTGTATTTCCCTAACTAACCCGGTTACTTTTTATTTGGCCAAGTTTATAAGAATGGAAACATTGGAGAACGTGGTTCAACTCAGCCACATCTCAAATGGTAGAATGGTATCAAAGACTAAGAAGAATCAAACATTTCCCGAAATATTTAAAATTTTGTCACACTGTTGTTCTGATCTCTTTAGCTTTTCTCTCTGTCTTCTCTCTCATTCAAAAGCAAAATAAGAGCTCAATTCTTAATACCCAGACTCACCAAAAAGTTACTCTACCTCCTGTATTCAATGCCAAGTTCAGATTTCCACCAGGGCTTCCACAGTGCCCAAATCCAGAAATTTCTTATCCCCCTGAACGCCTGTGGTACTCTGTGCTATTCTTATGGCCTTCCTTTCTAAATTATAATAAGCTCCTTGAGTATCGACTTCATATTTTCTCTCCCCTTGTATGTAGTGTGGAATTATACTCAACACAGAAGAGACACAGTGAGTGAAGGAAGGAAAGGAAAAAATGAATGCTAAAAACGAGGGGAAGATTGTACTGTTCACATACCCTCATCAAGGCTGATGTACTGCATGTAGTGTGTGTGTGTGTGTGTGTGTGGTGGGGGTGTCTGTCTGTCTTCATCGAAGGCAAATGAGAAATACTGCAGTTTAATGGGGGAAAAAACCCGCTGGGCCGGGAGTCAAGAAATCTGCGAGCAGCTCCCTTTCCCCCACACCCTGCCAGTTGAGAGCTTCTGTACATTACTCTCCCACTTTCCGCCTTGGTTTGACATGTAAGGTCCCACCTGGCTCCTGCAGACTGTCTGCAGAGTCTCTGTCTTGGCGCCCTTCTTTCCCTAGGGCAGTGGCAAGTCTGAATACTCCCTATAGGCCGGCAGACCCCGATGTGCCCCTAATGAAGATCATCAAAGCCAATGCTATTTTTGATTACCAGCTCTATTTCCAAGAACCGGTAAGTCTGGGGCTGCAGCACGGTATTGTTCTTCTTCCTCCTTTCTCTTTCCTTCTTCCCATTGACATGACGTACCTCTGTCCCCTGGCATTAGTCAGAAATAATTTTACACATGGGCTTAGGTGAAACTGACTCCGGAGCTCAGCCGGTCCTTTCTGGGTGATGACACATTTCTGTGTGTGTGTGTTTGGGGTGGTAGGGGAATGGGTGTGGGGGTGATGGCACACCAGGCTCTCCTGCTTCCCCAGAACTGTGGAGTGGGGGGCTGAGTGCTAGTTTGGAGCAATCCCCTCTTAGTTCTTTGATTGAGAGGGTGGTAGAACCCATCTCTTGTTGGTGATAGCTCCTGGCCTCTTGCCAGGGACCTGGTATCTTGACTTCTTGAGGAGTAAGGTTTGTGATTTACAGGGAGCAGCAGAGCCGAAAAGGCCTGCACTGACTCCTAGTGTGATTTGGAGATACGGAGGTGGTTTCTAGGTGTCACCTCATATGCCACAAAACCCACGATGCCCCTTGGAGCTCAGGCGATATGTGTGCTGGGTATGGCAGCCACGTGTCCCTGGGATTCACTGAGCAGCATTGTGAGTCAGCATCACTGGCCTGCCCCCCACCCTGCAGCTGACCTCAGCCGTGGGGGCACATGTTGCTCATTCGTTTGTGGGCTCTGGACCTCAGTGTCCAGCTATATCTGGGTAATTCCAGAAAGGATAAAAGTTGTTTTCCTTAACATTCTAAAGAGAGAAGAGAGGATTGACTTAATTAATAAAGAGCCCAAGAGCATTTTGCCGCATCTCTCACCCAGCTCTTACCCTTCTGATGCTCGAAGGTGGTGCCATTTCCTGCAAGGTTCACAACCACCCCAGTTCTGATTGGGCGAGTAACTTTTCTCTAAGAACGACTTTAATAGAGAAGATGGTGCCTCAAAAGAGGAAGTTTTTTGATTTGAGCAATAACCTGACGCATTCAGAAAGACACCAGAAGCCTCCGACAACGTCATGAAAAGATACTCAGTGTATCTCATACTCCGCTGAAGCCAGGGCCCGTCCGAACCACAGCCCAGAGTGTGGGAAGAGCGAGCTTCCTTCAGCTCGAATTGAATCAAAAGGACTTTAATTAGTTTGAGGCAATCTTGATCTGGAAGGAGAGATATGATTAAATGGTCTATTAGTCAGACAGGGCTGCTGTAACAAAATACCATGGACTGGGGGGCTTCAACGACAAAATGTGTTACCTCACAGGTGTGAAGGCCTGAAGTCAGAGATCAAGGTGTCTACATGGTTGGTTTCATCTAAAGCCTCTCTTCTTTGTTTGGAGATGGTCCCCTTCGTGATGTGTCCTCACGTAGTACACCCTTGTGCGTGTGTGTCCAGATTTCCTCTTCTTATAAGGACACCTGTCACAGTGGATTAGAGACCACCCTAAAGACTTCATTTTAATGACCTCTTTAAAGATTCTACCTCCCAGTACCATTCCATTCTGAGCTACGAGGGGTCAGAACTTCATAGGCATTTCTGGGAGACACAATTCAGCCCGTAACAGACGGGCGAAGGAAAAAAGGGACATGTCCCTTGTGAAAGAAACACAGGGATGACCGCAGACGGGGGACAATGAGGGTGAAGCGTGGGGACTGTGAGAGACTGACATATTTGGAATGAGATCTTGGAGAGCGGGACCAGAAGGACGTAAGGTACCCTTGTGCAAAGGCTGGAAAGTTAGCCCCAAGTTGCAGTTGGGGTCAGCAGTAGTGGGAAGCTGTTGTAGGTTCATCGCCCCAGCAGCGATGGCCCCATGAAAATCCTTTCAGCTGACCAGAAATCCGAAGCCCAGTCTCAGGTGCGATGCTCTGCCCGCCACCCTTTCCCAGGTGTTTGTCTCACCCAGGTACAGCTCGCACTGGAGAAGCTTCTGGTGGGGGGAGAGAAGCAAAGTGCTACAGCTCCTTGGCCTTTGGGAATTGAGGAGGGAACAGAGTCCCGCACAAAATTAGGAAGCTGATTTGGGTCCCTCTCACCTCCTATCTGACCTGTTCTCAACCTCTGGCTCTGCTTGGTCCCCACCCCAAGGGTCCAGCCCCCTCCCACTGCCCTCCATGTACCCAGAGTTCCCCTCCCAGAGGACCCCACCCCACAGGTCTCTTTCATCACCCCCAAAGCCCCACACATCTTAGTCACTTCTCACCCCTCTACCCTATTCCCTGACCAAGCCCCCATGCTCTTTGTGTTGGTTACAACAAGCCCCAGCATTCTGGCCCCCACCATTGGGTACCCCGCTTAGATAATCCAGAGAGAGAGGGAGGACGTGGGGTTTTGTGCCCACTTTTCCCTCTTTACCTCTTTTCTCCTTTTTCTCTTTGTCATCCTTTTGAATTGAATATTCATAAGAAGACTGCTCTCTGCTGCAATGAGTGTGAGGGATTCAGTGTTACAAAAATGTTTAAACGTCGGCATGTTTTGACTAGTGTTACTTGTGAAGAATTAATATTCATTATCTCATCTAGCAAATATTTATATGCCTTCTATTATGTGACAGTTCCAGGAGGGGGTCTGGAGATGAGTAACAACCTCTGAGAGCTTCAAGAGTTCCTGGGAGGACAGGCAGGTGACAAGTGCTTGGAGGATGAGGCAGCATAAAGGACTGTAATGAGGGAGAGCCTACTCTGGGAGCCCGTAAGAAAAACGCAGATAATTTTTACCAAAGGAGAGAGCATTTGAACTGGACCTGGGAAGATGAGTAAGATTTGGATGGGTGGATATGAGAGAGAAGGCTATTCCAGCCCCAGGGACAAATGGTTGAAGTTCTGTGTAAAACTCGCTGAATCCAGGCATAAATATCATGGGAGATGAGAGAGAGTTTCTAACAAAATTGTCAGGTGATCCTTCAGGTGAGTTTCGGAAGGTTTGGAACATCTTGAAACTGACCACGGCATTTAACATATGCACGAATTTTTCCAGGAAAAGAGTCCCTAACTTTCATCAGAACCTTAATAATTTAGTCAAGGCTCAGAGCTGCTGGATAGGACGGGTTTGGTGCCTTAGGTGAGGAGCAGAGGACAGCAGCCCCGACATCACCTGGGAGCTTGCTGGAAATTGAGACTCACAGGCCCTCTGCGATCTACCCAGTGAGAATCTGCGCTTTAACAAGGTCTTCCAAGTGACTCATTTGCTCATTAACTGCCTGAGGAGGTCCTCCCAGCTTGGACTGCCTGTGTTCTCTAGCCCAGTGATCCTTAGTTGTCATCAGAATGGAAGCTAGATCCCTGGACCCCCAGCCCCAGAGCCCTGGTAGAGCAGGTTTTGTTGGGGCCAAAGTATTCGTGTTTCTCACAGGCTCTTAGGTGATGCTGACTCTGCTGGTCCTTGAACCACACCTTGGGAGCCATGACTGTAGCCCCAAGGGAGGAGCTAATCCAGCCCTTTCCCGGGAGGTGGTAGGCTGATAGCCATCCCTCTCGGGGAATTAGAGACCTCTGGGCAACTGGTTCCAGTCGCGGGGGCCTTGGCGGTCCCGCTCATACAGGGCCCCGTCATGGCAGTGAATCGCAGACTTCCTGGCCCGGCCTCCCTCTCACTCTTAAAAATTATCAAGGACTTCAGGGTTTTGGCTAATGTGGATTATATTTCTGTTGATATTTACCCTACTAGAAATGGAAATTTTAAAATGTTAATTCATTTAAAAAAATAACATGCCTATGTTAGTGTGCATAACGTTTTTGTTTTTAAGGAAACTTTATTTTCCTTAAACAATTTAGTGAATGAGTAGCATTGTTTCACATTTTTCAAATCCCTTTAATGTTTGGCTTCACAGAGACAGCTGGTTCTGTGGGCTCCTTCTGCATTCAGTCTGTGCGACTGCGCATGGGAAAAGGGTGCATGCCGTGCTAGTGTCACCACAGAAATGTCCTGTCATGGACCCCCTGCAAGGGCCTCAGGGCTTTCCAAGTTTCCTCCGCACAAAACCTTGAAAAATACTGCTCTTCTTTTGTTTTTAAAGTTGTATTAATGTAATTGTAGAAGCTAGACATAGAGAAGTAGTAGTTTCACTGTATATTGTGTTTTGATCAAACCTCATTTAGAGTATTTATCAATAGGATTTAACTCATTAAAATTATTTTTCTTTATTATTTTTTAAATTGTGAAATGCACACGATGTAAAATTTACCGTTTTAAGTGCACAGTTCAGTGGCATTAAGTGCATTCACGTTGCTGTGCGGTCGTCACCACCGTCTGTCTCCAGAACTCTTTCCATCTTGCAGAACTAAAACTCTGCACCCATTAAACATTAACTCCCCGTTCACTCCCCGCCCCAGACCCTGTCAACCCCCATTCTGCTTCCTGTTTCTACGAATTTGACTACTCTAAGTAGAATCCTACCATATTTGTCCTTTTGTCTCTGGCTTATTTCACTTAGCATATGTATGTCATTCACATTGTAGCGCATGTCAGAATTTCCTTCTTCTTTAAGGCTGATTAATATCCTACTGCATGGGTAGATGACATTTTGTTTCTTCGTTTATGTTATGGCCAATTGGGTTGCAACTTCTGCTTTGTTTGAGTGCCATATGCCAGGTAGCTCTGCTCGCCACAGCACCGTGGCGCCAGTCCCGTCTTTTCAGCTGAGCAAGCACAGACTCTGTGGCAGGCTCCCCAACTGGTCCAATACTAGGTACATCACTGGGTCAGGATGTTGATCTGGTCTTGTTTGACTTCAAAACCCACTGCTTCCCCTTCTGCCACGCTGGGAGGGAGCTTGGAATTTTTTGTGTCTTACCCGTCCCAGCAGAAAGGGAAGAAGCAAACCAGGCTAAGCTCAAAGCCCCGATTGAAAAAGTGGCCCCGGGGGAAAGACACTAATTTACTGCAGTCCTAGTGGGACAAAGGTTTTGGCTCCAAAGGTTGATACAGTCATTGGGAAAACAGTGCCTCTATTGTTCTGTTGCAACAGTGGGTTTAAAATCTGCACGAAGAGTTGGGGATGGTTTTGTTCTTAAGAGCAAAGCCTCCTGTCAGGGAAACATTAGATATTCAAATTAGTGATCTGGCCACCAAAAGGAACCCCGGAACCCTGCTGGGGTGGTCCTGATAGGTGCAGAGCCGGGTCTGATAGAGAAACCACGCACCTGGGTTCTGCCAGCACGTCTCGTACCTCCTCAGTCACTGGGTAAGTCCCTTCCTATCTCTGGCCCTCGGTTTCCTCATCTGAAGAAGCATGGTCTCATTGGATGGTTTTCAAACAGATTATAGCCGCAAACATATTCAGGCCAAGAAGTAAAACGTAACATGTACACCAACTCTTTGCTTCAGGGATGGGTGTTGATAACCAGCCCTTGCTTCCTGTCTCTTTCCCCCCCAACCCAGTCCCCACCGCTCTTCAGCCTGGAGGAGTCACCTGTGAGGACTCAAGGTCATTCCAGGCTCATTCAGCCTCAGGAAGGCTCTAGTCCGTGTGAGTGCGCCCAGCCCTCTTGCCTCTTGCAGCTATTTGCAGAGCACACTGCAGGGTGCAGCTTAGCCAAATCCCAGGTTTCGATCCAGTCCCCCACCCCCAGCTCTTTGAGCCCTCAGCCCACGTGTTTGCTGTCTTGTTCTAGGAGTTTGCCAAGTCTGGAGGAAACCAATATTAAAAGGCGTCCTTTTCTTTGCTTCGCAGAGAAGGGATAATAGGCTTGGCATTTATATTAGTAAGAAAGGGAGGACAAGGAGGCAGCCCTGGGCAGCAGACAGAGAGTCAGCTGAGTAATTTTAGCAGGACCTGTTCCACTTTTTAAGCCTTCAGACTCTTCACGTCTTGCTTGGCCTGGCAATATCTCATTGCCCCTTTGCCGCCCCCACCCCCACCCAAATCAGAACATGTCTAGTACGTCCTATTAACCCTGCCCTCTCCCACCTCTCAATGCTGATGTATCTTTACTTCTTCCTAGTGGTACAGATTTTTTTTTCGGGGGGGGTTGTGGGGTGTACGCGCACGCTTGCGTGTGTATGCACATGCGTGCATCTGGAACAGTGCAGCAAACTGTAGGCAGATTTCGAGCACCAAAACCTACTTTTCAGTATTTAACCAGCTGAGAAACTGAGGAATGGAGAGAAAATACAGGGAAAGGAAATGTTAGACCGTAGCCATGGAAAAGGGTTTTGCCTGGCTGAAGGGCACTGCCATCCACAAATTATATTTCTCCCTCCCCGTGTTGAATCTTTCATGATGCCTAGAGCACGCTACCTCCCTCAGGCTACAGGGACAGTTGGTGATTTGTTACATCCTTTATTTTTTAGGTAATGTATGCTTGCTACTTAAAAAATAAAAATACTGAGTCGCGTAAAGTAAAAAGTTAAATCCCCCTTCACTCATCTAGAACTAGCTACTATGAATAATTTGGCACTTCTCACTTAAAATAATAATGTTTAAGTAAGTGTGTGTGTGTGTGTGTGTGTGTGTGTGTGTGTACATGAGTATATACAGCATTTGTGATATCAGTTGAATCATTCCGCCTTTTCATTTAATAGATCTTAGACAGATTTTCCTGCAGCACATGGAGATTCACCTCATCCCTTTCAATGGCTGCTCGGTGCTTCATAACCCAGACAGACCATGCTTATTGTACTTAACCAATCCTCTGTTGAGGAACATAGTTTTGATAGAATAATCCATTTGAAAAGAACGTGCCACCCTGAGCTACCCTACTCACCAGTCTTTGTCACGGTGTTCGTTCTGGTGCTGTCCATGGGAGAGACTCTTGGCATTTCATTTTTGTTTTCCGAAACGGGTCGTGTTATGTTACAGTGAAAAGCACCAGAGACTGAGGGGCTTCCAGCTGGAGTTCTCGTTTCTAGCCTGACTGTTTATAACCCACCTTCGAACAAGGTCACACCCCGCCCTGCGGGTTCGTCCTCCTCCAGATGGCCTGACGGCCTTCCCAGCTCAGTGTCGCTGTGATGAGCAGGAGAGCCCCCCCCCCCGAGGGGGTGGCGTCGGGGTGGCTTAGGTCTCCTCACAGCCCCTCTGCGGCCTGACTCCTCTCTCCCTCGTCTGCCTTTCTCCCTCATCAGAGAGTAATAAACAGTTTTCTCTTTTTGCCCCAGTATCAGATGCCTCTACCCACTGGCACCCTCAGCCCCAGGCACCGCCACCCCAGCCATGCTTTCTGGCCTGTTTTGAGAGAACTCTGCCCCAGAGTTTCAGAGGAATTCAAGTAATTATCAAGGTAGCCAGAACAGGAAGCGGAGTTGCGGGCCCCAACCCACCAGCTAGAGGGACCCGCCCATCTTCCCTTTGAGTCAAGTGTCTAGTGGTCTCAGCTATAGAGTTAGGAACGGCTGCATGGGCTCTTCCTTTGTGGGCGCTGCCATTTGATTTAAGTGGCTCTCTCCAGTGTCTCGGCCATGAAACAATAGGCCCAATTAAGGGCATCTATGCAGCAGACCTAGTCTACATCCTGGGAAGAACAAAAGGAACGATGACAGAGACGTTCCACTGGGCTGGTGAAGAGGGAGGAGGTGTCTGTCGGGGGTCTGAGGTGGAGAAGGCGGCCTGCTGTGGCCTCCCAGCTGGAGGAACCTCCCTGGTAAATGAGGCGGAAAGTCTGAACGACCTTGGGCTTCTTTATTGTACTGCACTTTTCGGGGGCTCCTCTGACAGTGGGTCAAATATATGCAGGGGGAGAAAAAAGGGGGTGTTAGGAGAAGTCTGGGTGCTCTGGGCCCTGGGAACCTCTGCATCCCCCACCCTGTGGTCGGCACACGTGTCATCCTGCTGCTCGGTGGGCCCCATGGGACCCAGGGGCTGTGCAGACCTTTAACCTTTTCCTCCCTTGTCTACCCCTCAATCGAGAGACTCCTTGGGATGGTAGATCAGTTTTCTAAGGCTGTTGTAACAAATGACCAGAAATTTGGTAGCTTAAAGCAAGAGAAATTTATTCTGTCAGAGTTCTGGTGGGTGAAAGTCCGAATCAAAGCGTTCTGGTTCCTTCTGGGGCCTCTGAGGGCGGATTCATTCCATGCCTGTCTCCTAGCCTCTGTTGGTTGCCAGAAGCCCTCACTACTCCTTGACTTGGAGGTCCAGCCCTCATCTTGCGGTCCTACCTTAATTACATCCACCAAGACCCAGTTTCCAAGTAAGGCCATGTTCGCAGGTACTGGGCATTCGGTCTTGGCCTGTCTTTTGAGAGTTGCTATTCAAACCACTATGATGAGGTGTGATGACACTGGGGTATGCATTAAAAAATGTATTTCATCAAGTACCACATTTTCTGTATTGGTTTTTAACCTTAACTGTAATGATCACATTGAGGAGTGTGGCATGATAGCCACATGGATGTGGTTATCAGACAGCTGGAAATACGTCTCAGGCGTAAGGGCAAAGCTGGAGATACTGGTCTGGAAGCCAGAGAAACCAAGGAGGAACGAATTAGAAGTTTCCTTCCAGCTACGAGTGTGTGTGATTTCGAGTGGAAAATAAAGAAGTGAGGAGAAAAATGGATCTGGTTATCAAGAAAGGCCAAGATATTCTGGTGAATTCTCTAAGGTTGATCTCTTATTCTTCAAGTCATTCACACCATTGCTGAGTAGCCTATTAGGAAATCTTTATTCTTTAACACCCTCAGAGTACTCTTGAGACAAGGCTCCAGGGTTCATGGAATTCATGGAAAAGACTTTTTTTCTAGGAGTTTCTTTTAGGACCTAGAACTGTCTTCAGTTTGCCTGCCCCAGCTGACAGCTTTTGGGTGATCGTAGATCAATGCTACTTTATTTGAGCGTGTTCTGAAGGTTAGTGCTCAGCTGCACCTCAAGCTGGAGGTGAATTACCTTGTCTGGTGACTATGAGCTTGCAGTGAAGTGCAGAAAAGTAAAAGCCACAATTCAATTTAGAAGTCATTTAGAAGATACTCCCTCCTCAGCCTTTACCTCATGTTCCTGCCTTTTTTCCCTCCCTTCTTCTCTCTCCCCTTCCCACCCATCTAGCCTTTGTTGGGTACCTACTCGTACCATGCTACGGCAGTGGGAAGGAAAATATGACCAAGGTACAGTGTGTTGTCCCTAAGAAAGTCACAGGCTGGTGAGGGGTCCAGGACCAAAAGTATGCAATTCTGATGCCATTTGATAACATTAATGATGGAGATAATAATTATGATGATAATTATAACCATTTCATTGGCATCACTTTTATGTGTCAGGGATTGTAAGAAGATAAAACTCCCATTTTGTACACAAGGAAACAGGCTCTGGAAAATTAAGTTGCCCGGTTAATAACTCTCAGAACTGGGGCTTGAAAACATGCCTGTCGGATTCCGAAGTCTATCTAAGTCCTATGCTCGGGAACACAAAGGGAGGAGCCCCATCCGGCTGGGCAGACAGGAACCTTGGCGTTGTCTGTAGAGCTTAGAAAGGAATTTTGATGAATTACAGGCAGTCAATGCTGCCGGCAGGACACACAGCAGAGTGTAGACACTGTTAACTTCTCTCCTTTCTGGCCCTGACCCGTGTCCTCGTTCTCTCTGTTGACCTGATGTACTTCCACGTGGGTGCACAGACTTTCTTACTTTTTAGCTCCCTTTGATTTTTTTTTTTTTTTTTTAGTCCTTTTGGCATCTGTTTGCTTCTTAAGGACCGTTTGAGGGCCAAAGCCCTGTGCGGACCTCTGCGCCTGCGGAGACACGTAGCCTCCACACGCTGAGATGCGCCCTGAGCTCATGCACCGCAGTGGTTCTGGGATGGGGGCCGCTCTCAGTAAATAAGGGCGATGATTGGGGCAACATGCCGGGCTGACCGGCGCGGCCATCGGTCACTTAAAATGTACTTCCTTCCGTGGCTATTTCTTGCCTTGGCATTCGTCACGTAGCGGAGGGCCGTGATTGATTCTCCATTGTAATTGAATCATGCGCATGTGAGGGGATTGTAATTAACAGACCAACATCAATTTTCTCGGAAAATCTCGGACTGCCGTTCCAACACTGCCCGATGATAGATGTGTCCCGTGCTGCCATGCTGGTAGCTCAAAGATCCAGCACGCTCGTGATTTGCAGTGTGCAGAACAAACGAAATGCAGTGGAGAGGGACCCCTTACAGTACGCAGGGACACAGGGACCTGGCTTATAGGATCCTCCTCTCTGGGAACGTTGCCAGGGGAGAGGAACAAACACACCGTCAGCCTCTACTCTGTCCAGGACCAGTCTCAGATCATCCCGGGAACAAGATGAGTGGGTGCTGCTCTGCTCTCCGGGTGCTCCAAGGAGAGCAGGTTAAAGGCACCCTGGGATCCAAGAAGGGGGGAGTAATTTTATTGTGATGGGGGAAGGCAGGACTCCATGGAGAAGGCAGTGTTTGGGACAGGCGTTGAAGGCTTCTTGAAAGCCAAAATGCAGGCTGTCCTTGGGGAAGTTACAGTATGTTACATAAGGGAGGTGGGAAAGCAGGGCGCTCACTCAGAAAACATCCCGCAAACCAGTTTAGTTGTTACCTGCGTATGTTCAGGTGAACAGTTGGAAAGGAGGAGAAAAAAACAGATTGGCATGGTTGCTGGAGACTGAATGTTTGTTTCCACCCCCGCCCCCCAACACCCTGCAGATTTATATGTTGAAGTGCTAACCCCTGATGTGATGTTAATAGGAGGTGAACCCACTGGGAGATGATTGGATCTTGAGGGCGGAGTCCTCATGAGTGGAATTAGTACCCTTATAACAGAGACCCCAGAGATCTCCCTTCCCACTCCCACCATGTGAGGACATGGCAAGAAGACACCAGGAACGCCTGTGAGCCAGGAAGCGGGCGCTCTCGTGCCTTGATCTCGGACTTCCCAGCCTGCAGACTGTGAGAACTAAATGCCTGTGTTTATAAGCTGCGCAATT
The DNA here is from genome assembly GCA_004026545.1 of Mormoops blainvillei. Lineage (NCBI taxonomy): Eukaryota > Metazoa > Chordata > Mammalia > Chiroptera > Mormoopidae > Mormoops > Mormoops blainvillei. The sequence continues at coordinate 16,802 of PVJD01012667.1, read as the reverse complement.
TATGGTTCTGTTCTAGCAGCCTGAACGGACTAAGATACTGCCCTGCTCTTACTCAGTCACTTCCCACAGCCCCTTAGGGACTGTGTCCGGGAGGGGTCTTTATTAATAATTTCTGAGCAGCTGCCCCGGTGGATCTGTGCCTCAGGGACCGCCGACTTTCTTTATGCTGGTTCTGTAACGGCTTTCTGGTCCGAGGGCTTTCAATTCCTGGAAAATACAGATTGCATTAAAATTTTCTTTTTATTCCCTAAAAGTCATGGAGCCAGGAGACCTGAGCCAGTAGATGAGGATCCACTGATGGATCTTAAAGCCCCTTGCCACCTGCCTCCCTTTTGTTGTGTGTCTAGAAATGCTCCTGGATAGGGAATTCGAGTAAAAAGGAAAGGCGGCGGGAAGATGAATCCAGACCCTTCACTTCCAGCAAGAACCTCTTCCCCAGCCCCCAGAACTAGGGCACTTTGATTCAGTCCCTATCTGACCATCACCCCTGCCCTCAGGACCTCATTTTTGTACATCAGCATCCATCCCTTAGTCCTGTTTCCCTGGAAATGGCCAAACAACCTTGTGTAGATAAGGCAATGAAATGTAATGACGCTCCCACGAGGCAGAAAGACCTGGGAATTTGCCAGCACAAAGGATATGTGTCCCAGTTCTTTAACAAGGAAACCTTACTCCCCTAGGGAAACAGTCCATGGGAGTCTGATGGCCTGTAATAAATCAAAGGAGATGGATTTAAAGTTATTGCAGCAAAGTGAGATGTGTGAATGGAACAGCAGTTGGCTTTCCCACTTGGCTTCTCAGAGTCCTTGGAACCCCCTTCTCTTCTCACCACCCTTCAGCCCCCAGCCTCCTCCTGTACCAGCCCCCACATTCCCTTAAAGGGGTTATTACTAGTCATACATTCTCATTGTAGGGATTTTGAAAAACAGAAGAAAAGAAAGCAACATCTATAAACCCACCTCCCCAGGGAGGACCACTGTTAGCATCTTGTGTTGTATGTGAACCTTTTTAAAAAAATGTGTTTCAGTATGAAAATTTCAGTGAATGCACTTCTAATGAAACTTGGGTGGGATGGGACAGAATTTGGAGGCTTCTTGCTTTTGGTCAGATAAGGGAGGGGTACGGTGGCCGGGATTTCTGTGGAGTCTTGTCATTTTGCTTTCTTGATTGTTTTAGGGAGTGGCTGAGGCTGAACTGGAAGAGGACCTGGATCGGACTTTCAAAGGCATATTGAGAGCAAGTGGTGAGGTGAGGGGCACAGGGACCGGAGGGTTGGAGTGGTCTGGGTAGCGGGGGCAGGGGGTGCTGCGGTGGTGCGAAAGGTCTCTGATGGCCTCCCTACGAGGGTGGGGGAGGGGACCGAGTGTCTGGGAATGAGCCAGTTGGCCTTCTTGCCTTTGACTTCTGTAGTCGGCGTGGTTGGGATCCTCACTCTACAGGCCACATTAATGGGGAGAGGTCACAAAAACTTGAGATTAAAATCAAAGCATGATTAGGACGGTGACAGTTGAGAAATTATACCATTTTTACCTTATGATCTTAACATGAATAATTGTTTATCAAAGTTCAAAATTAATTTCTATCTCTAAATCTTTTCTTGAACAGCCACAGTTGCTTGTGACAGTTATTCTCCATTACCTGCACCCACCCTCCCGTCTCAGGTGTTACTGGTCACTGCCGTTGCCGCTGTTTCACGTGGCGTTGCCTGCTCAGACTTCCCCGTGTTTGCCCCTTTCTTTGCTCATCACCCTTGTATGTTGATTTCACTTGCTTTCTTCCCGAAGGACCTTCTTTTGTAGTTCTATCAAGAGGCTGGTGGTAGCAAACTCATAATTTTTTTGGCCTGAAAATGTCTTTATTTTGCTTTCAATCTTGAAGAATAGTTTGAGAATGGAACTCTAGGCTGACAATTCTTTTTTTTCTTTTAAAGGCTCCTGTCATTGCTTAGGAGAAACTGAGTAGGGGTGTCTAATTTCCTGTTTAATCCACCTTGGAAGTTTTTTTAAAAACTTCAATGAACTTTTTTTTATTTATGAAAGTTGTATTTGATTCTTTTTCAAATCATTTTGATCCCTCGTTCTGTTCTTGTTTTTTAGGTTCTTCTTTTATGCCTTTAATCATTTTAAGTATACTCGTTTTTCGTTCCCTGCCCCCTGACCCCCGCAAGTTCTGTTATTTGATACTCAGAGTGTCTTATTTCACTATTTGCAATGTTTGCTGTCTCTTGCAATGGGATTTTGGGGGTTGTGTGCGCAAGAGAGAGAGGAGAGGGAAGAGAGAGTTTTGTAATTTTGGTTTGTGAGCTTATCTTCAGCAGCACTGAATCGGCACCAATCCGCTTAGCTGGGATTGAGGAAATGAGGGTTAGCATTTGCTGCTTCTGTAAGCCACCCTGGTGGTATTACCAGCCCAGCCTCACTTTGGTCGTGGTGATGGTGGTGTTGATGACTTTGCATCTTGGAGGTTTCCAGATCACAGAGACAGTGTAAATTCAAACTTGTGAAGGCAGGCTTGTAGCTATGAATTTCTAGGTGAATACTCTGGGGTTTCCTCTTAGTACCAAACTGAATGGACCAACTCCTTTGACATCTCTCTGCCATAATGGGTGGGTTTTTTCCTAGTTCTTTAACTGAGGACCACAGATTTACTGGATTGACGGTGGAAGTTTGGGGAGAATCTCATTTTTAACTTCCCATCCACCACAGATCTGAGGTCTCATCTCTTGTTCCCATTGGTTGATAAACCCAAATTCTTCTTCTTCTTTTTTTTTTTAAGATTTTATTTATTTATTTTTAGACAGAGGGGAAGGGAGGGAGAAAGAGAGGGAGAGAAACATCGATATGTGGTTGCCTGTCACGCGCCGCCCCCACTGGAGACCTGGCCTGCAACTCGGGCACGTGCCCTGACTGGGAGCTGAACCAGTGACCCTTTGGTTTGCAGGCAGGCACTCAGTCCACTGAGCTATACCAACCGGGGCAAAAAACCCAAGTTCTTACATCACCAAGACCTGCAAGCGCTCAGTGGGGGCAGCCTTGACCCGGAGCTTTGGTTGTCCGCTGCTTCCGCCTGGACCCCCGAGGACTTACCTATCTCTCTTGGGAGTTTAGCATGTTTGTGACAGTCTGATGGCACTCGTAGGTCTTCACTGTGGCAGGATTTTCAGATGACCTGTTCCAGTATATTTTCTTTACTTTACCCATGCCATAATTTCTAGCTTTTCTCCCTACAGGTTATCCCCATCGTAACCGACATCCGTAAAAAGGGTAAGAGATGTTCGTAGGAGGGAAGGGAGACGGGGGCTGTGGCAGGAGCCCGCTGAGCGTTAAATGCGTATCTCTTCATCCGACTTCTCTGAGCAGAAGCAGCCTCCTACTGGCTCTGAGCTGTGACTTGCTTAACAGGGTTCCCGCAGGTGAATAACACTCACCTGAGCCATGGGCTGACTGCAGGGCTTCGGGTTCCTTTCCTTTGGGGACCTTTGGAGCCAAGATCTCGTGAAAATCCAAGACTCTCAGTGGCGATAGCTGAAGACGGGCGTAATTCATTAAGCTGTGTAGGGAAGGAGGAGGAGAGGAGGGGAGCTGGAGGGCTGGCAGGGCTGGAAGACTGGGGAAGACAGGTGTCATCCTGGAACTGAGTTGTAAGTGTCTGAAGGACAGGAGTGGGGGTGGTCAGTCCTAGAGTTTGTCCTGGAAGTTGAGGCCTGCGTGTGCGATGTCACTGCATTCTAGAATGACAGAGACAGCACCAACTTGGAGCTTGAGGGGAGATGGGCTTCTTGTGGATAAGAGAGAACGAATGAGGGAGCACCAGGGGACATGAGAGGCAATTAGGAGCTTAACCTCAATTGAGAAGGTCAGCATTAGTTGCTGTGACGCATGGCCCAGGTGTGGGATTGGAAAAAAGTGTCGTTTTGCAGGAGGAATCTTAGTGGAAGTCCCCAAAAAGCCCAGTCCCAGCAAGCTCATGCCTGAGGAAGACATCCAGTACTACGTGCAGCAGTTCAAGAAGTCTGCTTCAGGTAAACAGAAGGGTGCCCCAAACACAGGAGAGAAATGGCCCTCAAAGCGGGGCTATTGTGCTCTCAGGGCGCAGGGCAAGGTCCAGTTCCCCTGCACCACAGCCCTAAGAACGCCTGGCCTGCCTCTCCTTACATGCCTCCAGTGTTGGGAGGCTCATCACCTTATGATGCTCTGCCCTCTCTAGTTGGGAATAGCTCGCCTCACTCTGCCTTATGCTTAGGGGCCCCTTCAGAGCAGACGTCTTTAACCTTTTTTCAGTCATGACCCCTGTGAGAATCCAATGACAACTCTGAGTTCTTTCTCCAGGAAAACACAGAAACTCAAAAATTGCGTATGCTTTCAGGGGGGTTGTAGATCTCTCTCTCTCTCTCTCTCTCTCTCTCTCTCTCTCTCTCTTTAAGAATAGCTTTAGTGAGCTCTGTCTCACCATAGAATTTACTCTCTGAAATTCAGTGTTTTTAGTCTATTCATGGAGCTGTGCAGCCGTTACCACGTTCCATTTTAGGACATTTTCATCACCCCAAAAAGAAACTTCATTTCCTTTCGCAGTCAACCCTCACCCATTGCCCCTCAGCCACCCTGCCCCGCTTCCCCTCAACCACCCCTCCGTCCTCCCAGTCCGAGGCAATCACCCGTCTGCTTCCTGTCTCCATGGATTTGCCTGTTTTTGATATTTCGCATAAATGGAGTATAATATGGGGTCCTTTGTACCTGGCTTCTCTCACTTAGCTGATGTTTTAGGGTTCACCCGTGTTGCAGCAGGTGTCAGTACTTCGTTCCTTTTTCTCAGATCTGCTTTTATGCTAAATTTCAGCCCCCTGCTCTAGAACCACAAAGAATGTCTCCAACAGCCCCTCGCCCGCGTAGCCCTTCAATTATTTAAATATTGCAAATCTTTGAAGCTCGCGGTTTCTTCAAGGACACTGCAGTTCGCCACATTTCCATCCTTCTTCTCTCCCTTATGCCTCTCTCCTGACACCTCCATCCTTCACTCAAACCCAAGGACACAGAAAGAGCCAAACCGTGGGCACTTGCTGCCTGGTCAGCCTATCCCGGAACTCGCGACACCGCGGAGTTGGCTGTGAACGCCTGTGGCAGCCGCCCTTCAGCTACACCACTTGCACATCTTCCCTAAGCCTCTTCTTTTTTCTTTTTCTTTTTCTTTCTTTTTCTTTTTCTTTTTCTTTTTTCTTTTCTTTTCTTTCCTTTTCTTTTCTTCAGTAGCGACCATGGGAGACTCAGATTTAGGGACAGATTTGCTCTGAAAAGGAGCACAGAGATAATCTGGTCTCACCCCTCCTTGTTTAGGAGGGAAAAGTATAAGTCCCCAAAGGGCACGTGGCTTGTCCAGGTGTTCCCAGGGCCTGGGGCCACAGATGGGGCCTTGAGGGCCCCAAGGGCAGCGACCCTGACCATGCCTCAGGACTGGGAGAATGTTCTAGGTCTGGCCCTAGGGCCAACCTTACCTGTCCTGGAGGAGACCCCTCTGTACCGCCACCTGACGTTCTTTTCCGGTGGGTTACCCAGGGAAGGGGAGTGGTCTCTGGGTGGAGAGGGGACTAAGCCAAGCTCCCCACCTTCTTACACGGCAGCCCTGGGAAAAAGTGGGAAACCCTGTGGGCCGTGACCGCCCGTGTTGCTCGTTAAAATGCAGCTGTGCTGGCCAAGAGACGTGGCTCCTGGGCTCTGTTCCCTTGCCCCTGGAGAAACTTTGCTCGTCCTGGGAAGACGGCCTGTACGCGACACTGGTTCCTGGTGGGGTCTATAACAGGCATTGACTGAAAGCCTTCCTATTTTTATTCCCTGATCTGGCCCCCAGGGGTCCCCTGAACTGGTATCGAAACATAGACAGGAACTGGAAGTGGGGCTGCAAAGGCACGAAAAGGAAGATGAGTGCTGGTGGAGTGTCGCTCCCCCGCCCCGCCCCGCCCCTTGACCAACTGATATGCCCGTGGGTCAGAGCTGGGGGAGGGCAGACTGACCTGCTGGCGTCCTCCCTCCTGTCCTTTTCCTCTGGCCTTTTGCAAGTGCCTCCGGTCAAGAGTCTTCTAGGGCCTCTTGCTGAGGCTTCTCTTGAAATGGTAGAAGGTGGTGTTAGGGGCGGAGCGGGGCCTGCGGGCGACTGCAGCATCAGCCTGGAAGGCCCAGGTCTCCTGACGGTGCCTCAGTTCCAGGAAGCAGATGGTCCAGGGTGACTCCCAAATGTGGCCAGGACCATGGAGCTCCCAGTTCACAGTAGGAGGAATAGGTGTTCTCAGAGGGAAGGGGCTTAGCGTCTGGCTTTATCACATGACCAAGTCAGTCTGAGTCTCAGTTTCCTTGTTTGTCAAGTAGAAGGCGGTTTCCAATCTCCGGTTCTACAGTGGGAGTAATGGAGTCCCCAGGTTACATTCAAAATGTTCAAAAGCCACAGGAAGTTGCGTTTTCACGGTCCTCAGCCCACTTGGGAGATCTGGTTATCTTGTTGGTCCTCTCGAATGCGAACACCCTGTACATGTCAGGCACTGTGCTGCACCGTGGAGATACCAGGCAAATGAAACAGACGCGGTCTTGACCTCATGGGTCAGGTCTGGAGGCAGCAGAGCACAGAACAGAGTGGTTAAAGGTGGGCTAGATGGCAGCTCGGCCTGGGATCTGATCCCTGTGTGACCTGGGCCAAGACACTTAACGACTGATAACATGGGTTAATGCACATAAAATGCTTAGAACAGTACCCAGCACACAGTAGTAGTTCAATGAATGCTCATCATCCTTATCACCACTCTCATCTGCAATGGACCAAAATTGCAAGTCTGCAGTCTGATGGGCAAAATCTCTCAAAGCATGCAGGGACATAATGACAAAGTCTTTGGGAAGGTGAACCCCGATGGAGCCTAAGTTGGGAAACCCCCTTCTTCTTCAGTTTTCTTTAGGATCTTCCTCCTCCCCCACCTCCGCCCATACACCCACCACCAGTTTGCATTATGACCTGGAACATCCTTGAGTTTACACAACCCCACAGCAACCTCAGGATGAATTTCAGCAACAAAAGCAATTTGGAACGTCCCCTGGTTCTTCATCATTCGGAGGACGGGGTGCAGTGAGAAGCACATGCATGGTTCTTCGTGTAGGTTTAAAAAAAAGTATGAATTCCTTAATCAAGGACAAAGTGAAGCTATTTGAAAATTTTAACGGCAGAGTGAGAACAAAGAGGATAAGTGGAGGCTTTCAGGACCTCTCCATGCCTCATGCGTCCGCAGATAAAAGGGAAGTCATTTTTGCTGCCTCTAATGTCATGTTGATAACAGTTGTGGCTGACCCATTCACTCGCTAGAGTCTTGGCTGCCCATTCGAAGCATTCATTTAATTCAAAGAAAAAGAATATCGATCTCCATTCGAGGGCATCTTTCTTCCCTTCCAGTGCCACCCATTCAGTCACAACGGCACAGAGCGGGCCCGCCCAGGCGTTCTCACTTAAACACACGTGTGCACACACACTGTGTCAGCCACTACACTGCTCAGTTCACCTGTCTTAGAAAATCCCAGTCTTTTCCTCCTTCGCTGTCACACAAAACCCTTCACTTCTGACACTTCTGGTCACACAATGTGTGAGGGCTTGCCCCCCACCAAGCAATTCTCTGCAGCATCAGCTGGTGTCCTACAATTTAGCACAATTCTAACACTATCTACCTGAAGATAGCATCAGATCCCACATGATAAGGACGCCGTCCTACAAGGCTGCCCCCCTCCCCACACACACCCCACACAATTCAGACACCAGGGGCAAGTCTGGTTGTCACCTGTGCTTCTGACCCTCCTCCAGCGGTAGATCTGAGGCTCCCCTGGCCCCCTCCTTGGGTTCGGTCAGTCTTTGCTAGAGTGGCTCCCAGAACTCGGGGAAACTCTTACTTACACTTACCAGCGGAGTAAAGGGTGTGAGGAAGGACGCGGGTGAACAGCCACACGGAGAAATACATCGGGCATGGTCTGCGAGGGCCCTGAGCAGCTGCGTGCGTCGCACTCCCGGGTACACGGGCACGTGGACACTCTCCAAACCCCGTACTGTTGGGATGGTTATGGAGCCACCTTACGTAGTCATGCTCAATTATAAACTCCATTTCCAGGCCCTCTCCCCTCTAGAGAAGTGGGGGCTGGCCGAGAATTTCAAGCTTCTAATCATGGCTCGGTATTTCCGGTGACCACTTCCACCCAGGAAACACCCGGAGTTGCCTCCTTAGACCAAAAGATGCCCCCAGTGCTCTTGTCCCTTAGAAGTTTCCAGGGGTTTCAGGAGCTCCGTGCTGGGACCCGCGGGCAGAGACCGATATGTATATTATCCACCACCTCCCATCGCCATCCTAGATCTGCAAGAAGAGCGATGCCGCCTTCACGCAAAGCATGCCAGGCACAGAACCAGGGCCATGGCGGCGCCACCATGGGTCCTTTGAGGGAGGCGGTGGTGGAGGAAGCCATGTAGCCTGAAAATGAAGCATATCTCCTTCCCCAGGGGAGAGCAGACCTAACTTGTGGAGGGTACAAGAGGGGACATTTTGTCCCTCTCCGGCTGCATGTTTCCTGTCACCCCTTCCCAGATCCTGATTCCGGCCCTGATGGTGACGGCAGAGAAGGACATTGTGCTCTCTCCTGGGATGTCCAAGAACATGGAGGACTGGGTAAGGGTGGTGCTGCACTGGGGCCATTGGTGCTTCCTGGGAGAGGGCAGGTGTCCCAGACGACAGATGGCCGCTGAGGACAGAGCAGGGTATTCTGGTGAACCGCTTGCTTGACAAGAGTCTTCATCAGTAACACCACTGTCATCTCTTAGAGCAAGAACCATGACTGACGCTTCCTTTTCCTCATACTGGTGGGGTCTGCCATTCACTCACTTACTCATTCATTCATTTACTCATTTCATGGGCTTTTACCATGCATTTAAATGTGTTGGGACTGTGCTAGATACTAAGAAGGTTAAGATGAGTAAGATACGGGCCCCGCCCTCTAGGAGCTCACTGCCCGGCAGTTACTCTCATACTCAGCGCAGGCAGAGAGGGAGACCGTGGGAGGAGACAGGGTGTTGAGAAGCGTGGAGCAAGCTTGCTTGGAGAAGGGCAGAGCGCGATGAGGCCGGGAGATCTCGCTGAGCCCTCTGGGCCAGGCCGAGCTGTGTGGGCCCACGGCATGAGAGCCACCGACGGCGAGTGATGGGCATCAAACCCGGGATTGGAAGCTCACTCTCTTCAAAGTGTGGAGGCTGGTAGTGGTTGCGGAGCCCTGCGGGTGGGGTGACTGTGGGCTAGCTAGCTGCTGACTGCAGCACGCCCGCCCTTGGCTTTGGCTTTGCACAGTGGGGAGGGTGTGTTTTGAGATGCTGCCATGATGCCCTTTGTGGGCTCTGGATCCAGCCAAGGAGGGCGCTACAGAGAGCCCACGGGCCGTGTCTCCCTGGTCCTGACCCTTGGGGGTTTCCGTAGAAATTCCTCAGCTGGTCCTTTCCAGCCCCTTGCAACTGACTGCTGACATCACTGAGGATCACGCTCGGCAGTGACAGCTCCGTTCTCCGAGAGGGAAATGGCATTACTCTCCCCAGCCTTGTCCACGTCCTGTCACGGTTCGAGGAGGCGCAGGAAGAAGCCTGCGCGTCCCAAGCTGCTGCGCTGTTGCCCCCTCTCAGTCCTCGGTGCCTGTGGCTGAGACCCGCTGTGGGAGTTTGGGTCCCAGAGAGGACGCCCAACAGCCCTGACGGCAGACCACCAGCCAGACAGCCCGAGAAGGGGATGCAGCCGCAGCCGCATGGCGAGAGCCAAACAACGACTAGCCATTTTCCAAGGAGTGAGTGCGCCGAGACTGATGATTCTGAAGGAAGGCAGTTGTAATGAGTGTGGTCAGCCCTGAATTCGAAGTTCAGCTCAGCCGCTCTGGCCTTGGGCAGCTTACCTAACCTCTCTGAGCTTTCCCGTTACCCAACAGGATTGTGGGTAAGGTTAAATAGGTAACACATGGAGAGCACCTGGCACAGAGCAGCTGCGCAGTAAATGGGCGTCCCTTTCCTGAATAACGCAGAGGTCCTCAGGAGGGAGGCGGCCCGTGAGGAGCAGAGAGGGAGGTGCGTCCTCACAGGGGCCTCCGTGACACCCCGCACTAACCCGAAACCAGACCCGTTTGCATTCGGTCGTTTACGTGTCTGGGTGGTGTTTTTTTTTCCAGATCCCCCACCTGAAAAGAGGGCACATTGAGGACTGTGGACACTTCACACAGTTAGAGAAGTAAGGAGTTGGGGGTCCCTGGGTGGGGGACATCGGGACTTCCTGCTCACCTTCAGTAAAGCCCTTTGTGAATGGGTTAGCCATTCACTTAGTGCAAGGCGAGTGGGCCCAGACAGGGGCGAATTGCCTTCCGCTTCCTTTCCAGGCCTGCCGAGGTGAATCGGATCCTCATTCAGTGGCTGGAAACCGATGCCAGGGGCCTGCCAGCGGCCGCGAAGCTTTAGGGTTTGGCGCGTGCCAGCCCCCAGCAGGGGCTCCCACCCCTTCATCCTCAGGCAGCTGCTCTTGGCAACAAGGTGGCGCCTTCCCGCGTCTCTCAGAGCCAGCGGCCTCGTTCCGAAGGGTGATTTCCTTTAAGTGAAGTGAGTCAAATTTGACGTAATTTTTAGATACCGGAAAAATCGTGTGTGATTAATTCCCTGGATGTAAATGCATCACTTTATGTCAAAGGAGGATTCGTGTTCTCTTGGGGGGAGGGGCAAAGTGGGATGGCCAGGGGGCGATTTCTCTTTGACTGACCAATTCACAGTTTTGCAGCAAAATCAGCAATTCGTTTTGAAGCATTTCCAGAGATTGGAACTCTTTTGTTCAATAAAACGAAGACAACTGTGACACCGCTGTTGGGGTTCTTGGGAGGAAGGCGGCATGGATGTTCTAGGAGCTTCCCCTAGCCTCGCCCAGAAGCCGTGTCCCACTGGCTTTGGCTCCTGGAGCTGTGGCCCGCCCGCCCGGCTTCACGCCCTCGCCGTCTCCTGCCCGGCGTCCTGCCACGGCAGCTTCCTCACTGGGCTCCCGCACAGGGTCTGATCAGAATGTGGCGGGGCCTCCCCGCTGGCCCCCCAAAAAGCCCATGCACTGCCTGGCCCCTCTCCCCCTGCTGGATCCCAGTTACTCCCTGATTCCTGACCGCCCTCTCGTGTCACCCGTCTTGAGTCCCTGCACATCCCACGCTGACTCTCCTTGACCTCCACCTGGGCTAATGCGTCCTTCTGCCTGCAGGGTTCCCGCCGTCCAGCTCCTGCACCAAGCCCCCAGGCTGGGTCATGTGCCCTTTCTCCCTGCCCCCCCAGCATGCAATGCTTCCAAATGGGTGCCTCCTCCCTTGCTGTACTTTCTGCTGGGAAAGCTTGAATTGTGAATTATGACGTGTATAACCTAACCAGGCAAAAAAGACGTGCGTGTCCGTGTGTGCATAGAAAGCAAAGGGAAGGCCAGAGCGCTCACAGCTGTCACTGAGTACGCCTGTGTGCCTGGGGCCCCACCTACGCTGTCTCTGCCCTCCCATTCAACAGGTGGGGAAATTAAGGTGCAGGCGACTTGCCCAGGGTCACTTGGCTAGTGAGAGGCAGCGCCTAGATAGAGACTCACGCTGTCTGGCTCCAAAGGCTGAGTTCCTCCTATCAAAAGTCTCCTTTCTAAGTCTGGAGTTTGATTACCTAGATCAGGCACCCGGACTGCCACTTACCACTGTGTGACCTTGAGAAAGGGTTTCCGGTGCCTCGGTTCCCTCATCTATAAAAGGGGGACATTAATTGTACCAAATTCATAGGTGGTTGTGAGTGTTAAATGAGTTCCTATGTGCAGGGCCCTAGAATGGTGCTTGGCACAGGAAGTCCTGCAGAAGCATTGGCTCTAATACTATCTTAGGACAAGATCTATGGGGGCCGTGCCACCACCACCTCGTTCCTTTTGCATCATAGAGTTAAAGTGCCCATTTAAAAGGCAAATATGTGACCTGGACAATGACTACACAAGCCAGGTAACATTATTTTACTAACATTTAAAAAAACAATCTATCTAGGCTCATTTGTAAGGGAGCAGCTGGAGGAGAGGAAAGAGAGATCCTAGAACATCCCTCATGAGAAGCAGCACAGACGAGCAAACCCGTTTGCCCTGACTACCTCAGTTTCAAACATTCCACGCAGCGGTCCCCAGACACTATCAAAAATGCCTCAGGAGTTCTACCATTTTGGCAAATAAGGGCCAAATGAATCAAGTCCATGGCATTGCAACAAAAATATCACCAGTCATTCAAGACGGAGGGTCATAGAAGGTGCTAGGCTGGAAGAGGTCTTCAGGTTATTCAAGGAAACACTAGGAATGTCCAGAGCTGTGTTGCCCAGTCTGCTTGGGCCGCTTCAGGCCACATGTCACTGCTACGATTGTGGTGGCAAAGGGGACAGGGACGATTTTCAGATGCCATTTTAAGCACAGCTCGCAGAGAGTGTGTTCAGATTGATTTAATTGTACAATGTTACTCTTATCTCATGACTACGAAAGTCATAAATGACCAATGTGTCCACCTCTGCTAAGGGAAATAGCCTTTTTAGCAGAGGCGCGGCAGACCCGTGTTCTCTCATACCTGCACACCCGTGGGGCCCCGGGCTCCCCAGAGGGAGCTGAGGTCACCCACAGGTTCTGTCCCCATACTTAGTGGCTGTCAACCAGCAGCGTCCAAGGTTTGTAGGAGAAATATCCTCTAAAAGTGAGTCTATTAGAATAGATGGGACAAAAACCTACTTCCCTCTCTCGGGATATAATGGTTTCAGGCTTTGAGGTGGCTCTTAAACCAGTTTTCACATTGTTCACATCAATATTAGCAGGAGCAGGAGTTAAAAGCAAACAATGGCTAAAATATGTAGGTCAGAAACTCAAAGGTTTTTGCCACAAGAATTGGGTGGGAAATACCATATTTTGCTCTTCCGAGGAATCCATCCTGCCACACGTGATCAAGTATTTTCTTATCTCAGCAATTGTAGAAGTTTCTCCCAAGTGTTGACTACTGCACCCAGCTGTTCATCGCCTCCCCTTTTAGACTGTGGGGACCCGAGGCTGCCTGTCTGGGTGATTCGTCCTTGATCCTGACCCAGCACCACTTGGCGTTTTGGGGATGCTCATTAGATGTCTGCTGACTAAGCCTGAGAATGGAAGTGTAAATGAATGAATGGAAAATGAGCTTGTTCCAATCCTTGATTTTGATGTCCTACTGGGGGAGGAGGGTGGACAATTGTGGGGATTTTTCACTGTTCCAAGCCGTGGTGGATCTCTTACTCAGACCTTTGGCCCATCTGCTGATAGGCATTCAGAAGGACGTGGCATCTGGAGGCTGGACGCCTATGAATCTTCGCTAGGATTCATGGGATAAACTGCAGCATGCATCCATGGGTTTCTCCTGCATGAAACACAGACGTAATAGTTATTTTAATAACACAGCTGAAGGATTTACGACACTGTAGTTCACAGCTTTCATGTTTATAAGGTATGGGAGGAATCACTTTGTCAGTTTACCTAAATACGTGCTGTCATGTTCGCATACAAAGGTTTGGAGTCTATTACCTGCTTTTGAAAGAGAGCCAGTGATGTTCCTACTCCTTTCAACTCCTGTAAGTGCACATTCTTTTTATTGTGGTAAATACACATAACATAAATTTTATCATCTTAACTATTTTTAAGTGTACAGCTCAGTGGCATTAAGTATGGTCACATTGCTGTGTGACCGCTACCACCATCCATCTCCAAAACCTTGTCATCTCCCCAGAGAGCAGCTCTCCGTTCTCCCCTCCATCCCCACCAACCCTTGGCACTTCCCATCCCTCTGTGAATTTGACTCCTGGAGCTCCTTCGCATAAGTGGAATCCTACAGTAGTTGTCGTTTTGTAACTGGCTTATTTCACTTGGTACGAGACAGCACGAGTCAATTTCTTTTTAAAACTCAATAATATTCCATCGTTTGGATATACCACATCTTTATCGAATCATCTGTGGGTTGACGCTTGGGTCGCTTCCACCTTTTGGCTGTTGTGAATCATGCTGCTGTGAATGTGAGTGTGCAAATATCCCTCTGAGTCTCTGGCTGTAGTTCTTCTGGGAATACACCCCAAAATGCAATCACTAGGTCACGTGGTAATCCTATGTTTAATTTTTTGAGGAACCACCTACTGTTTTTCATAGTAGCTGCACCCATTTACATGCCCATCGGCAATGCAAAGGGTTTCAGTCCCTCTACATTGTCACCAACACTTGTTATTTTGTTTTTGTTTTGTTTTTTACAATGGCCATCCTCATGGGTATAAGTGGCATCTCATCGTGGTTTTGATTTTCATCTCCCTAATACTTTGCCATGTTGAGCATTTTTACGTGTGCTTATTGGCCATTTTGTACATCTTCTTTGGAGAAATAAAAATATGCACGTCCCTTGCCCGTTTATAAATCAGGTTGTTTGTTTTTTGGTTGTTGAGTTGTAGGACTTCTTTATATGTTGTGGATATTAATCTCTCAGAAGATATATGATCTGCAAATATTTTCTCCTATTCTGCATGTTGTAAACTCACTTTTTAATCACTTGGAAACTCACTTCCATGTTCAGAAGGTCCTGGGTTAGGACCTAACCTCTGTCTCTCATGCAGTTTGTCACTGTTTTCCATGATGTCGGTGCCAAGACAGAGGGCAAAATGTGTCAGCACCTGGGACCTTGTGTGACTGTTTGGCTGGTGTCAGAATTTGGAAGATGGAAACAATTCTTTGTTTATGCAGCTCAAAGAAAATTCCAGAGAAAGTCCCGAACTGTGGTCTTTGTCGCAGTTTGAATAGATTAAGGGATGGGTATTTGATCATTGCCTCCCTCAGTTTTCCTGGATTCCAACGGAAAAACAGCTGTGGGAGACAGGGGATACTGAGACAGTGCTGTGGGGGAGGAAGAAACTTTACTCTCTAGGCCCCTTCAGCTGGTCTAATACTCAAATAGACATGAGACAGATTAGCAAGAGAAAAGAACTGCATTGAATACATACATGTAATATGTAACATGTAATGTGTAACATGTAATATGTAATACCTGAGGGAGTCAGAGACCCCACGTGCACGAGAGGTTCCAAGACAGAAAGGGAACATGGGTATATAAGACATCCGGACCCAACGATCACCTTGGGGTGTCAGAGGGGAGGAAGGTCATTGAAGGATGACTAGAAGATCAGATGTTCCGTAATTAGAGGCTTGCTCTGCCATATAGATAGGTCGTAAAGTGTTATCTCTGATAATCTCTTGTTCTGAGGAAGGCCCCTCATTCAGGTTCTTCTAGAAGAACTAGGTGGCTAAGAGGGCAGGAGCAGAAGTTTCTCTTGATCTCTCAGGTCCCCGTTGCCTTTAGCTCAAAACAGTCCACCTACCACAGAAGCGAATCTTTGGGTGACTCTTTCTGAACCCCCGCAGAGACATCTTACTTCGTGCCGCGGGCTGAATGAACTTTACGCCCTACGCTGTATTTTAAAGAGGAAGCTGCCGGAGTGCGACGAGGAAGTAAGGTCTGCAGATCAGAAGTCACAGACACTCTTCCAAATATTCCCTGTGTTTCAAAGAAACAAGAGTTGCGTTACCACGTACAATTGTGCATGAAAACGCTCATTCTCACTGGCTCACAAGTACAGAAAGGGAAGAGATAAAAAAAAAATACGCTTCAGTGACCATTGAAATGGTAACATTAATTTCCCTTGCCAACAACTGTGTGAAAAAGGTTAGGAATCAGCAATTATCGAACGAGCCGAGTCCTTCAGACAAGAAAAAATAAATCAACCTCAACCACGGGATGGTGGCAACGCAGACGGAATGAACTGGGACACATCGTTTTTGCTGATTTGTACATTTTTCATGTAATTTAATTTCTTCGATAAAGGCAATTTATAAAATTGATGTGACTGACTTGGGGGTAGGGGAGTAAGTGTCCCATCCAAGGGCGATGGTTCAGGGTAAAGAAAGAAAGCTCGGCGCATGGCTCCGGGCACTGAGAAATCTTGGCAGAAGAGGATGCCTTCCCAGGCCCACCCACGCTGCCCACAGAACTGGCTTCCAGAATGTCCCAGGGTAGAGTGCATTCGCCAAAAGGGGACAACTTGGATCTGACTGTCATGGAAAACGGCATTTGTGGAAGGGAGGACATCCTTTGCCTGAAGTTCTAGGGACAGGGCTTGAGGGTGAGTGGAAAAGAAATTATTTGGGAAGACACCAAGTTGTCCCACAGCACTCCCTCCCCCTGCCTACCACGGCCTCTCTTGTCCCCCCCTCGCCCCCCCCCACACACTCCATGCTCATTGTACCCACAGCCGATGGGCCTCAAAGCCCTGGAGCAGCGGCTTCGGCTTCGGCTTCGGAGTCAGCTCTGAGGACAGAGGTCACTGTGCTGCCTGCCCACCCTGCGGCTGTGCTTCCGGCTGTTCCTGGAGGAAGCCGGGGCCGCTGACAAAACCACCGGCGTCATGGTAGTCCACGCAGAACGCTGGTCCGCCCAGCCGGCCCGTGCGCGAGGTGTGGGAAGGCAAAGTTAGACCAAGTCTGGGGCCAAGGAAAGCCGTGGGGACCCTTTTGAACTGGACTTGAGGCTCCGGGGAGGCGCCGGAGTGTTGGGGACAGCATGGGAGAGGAGGACCTGAGTTGGACTCCAGGGTCCACACTTAGTTGCTGTGTAAGCTTGGGGAAGTTACTTTACCTCTCTGAGCCTCGGTTTCTGCTCCTGAACATGGGAGTCCTATTACCTGTTTCGTGGCAT